>SCLH01000952.1:0-10961 GCA_004367855.1 Oikopleura vanhoeffeni | reverse complement strand
TTTCTGAGGAAACCTGACTTCAGATGAATAATTTAATATTTTATTTCAATACGTACTATGTCACTCTCTAAGAGGAAGGTGCCAAGTACTATTTTCAATCGCATTGATACCTCACCTACGCTCATAAAATGGGTTTTGATAAGGGTCCCTAAAAGCACTAAAAAGCCTACTCCTCATTCAGTCCCATCATTTTTTGTTATTTTCGATTCAACTTCCAAATATTATCTCTCTCTTTTTGTTTCAATTATCGTCCCCCACATCCTTAATTCCGGATAATTAGGGCTTTGGAGTATTTTCCGATCCGTAGTTTCGTTTAAAAAAGTATGATTCAAAGTATTAACAAGAGCGAAGAAAGAAAACAAAGACATATTTGAATATAGTGAAAGTAGGCATTTAAATATTTTCAGCTAAGGCTTTGCAAAAAATTAGCTTTGCAAAAAATTAGCAAAAATTAGTTTGAAAAATTTTGAACAAGAAATGAAGAAAATTTTTAAAATATTTCCAAATAGTTTCAACCAAAAATTCCAAAAAAATGTCAGATGATTTTTTAAATAGCATATAACAAATTTTTGGTCACCTAAGCGAAAAGTCAAAGTGGCCATTTTAAAAGGTTTTTTTCGTTGATTTGAAACAAATAATGAAAATAAAAATTAAACAAAAAATAAAGCATTTTTTTTAATGTTCGGAACTTGTTCAAAAATCTGTCGAATTCGAAAAGTTTAAATCGAACTTGAAATTTCCTAAAAAAACAATAATTTAAAAATCCTGTAGTTACAAAAATTACCTTGATTATCAAAAATTACTTTGATGGTATATTGAGATAAATATATAAACCCAGTGAAAATTTTTTCATCAAGAGCCCATAACCGTATCTGTCAAAATGCACCGACCCCCTTAAAGGAGTGGGTGTTGCAGATTTTGACAGTTTACAAAGCTATTTTTGGATAAACTAGCAGAGCATATATCCCAAAAACATTTGCATCTTAAAGAACAACTCTTCATGGTGATTTTCAATTTGACAGTAATCTGATACAATCCCACCTACGCCTACACCTGCGCTTTTTAAAAGCCTCCTAAAAAACACTTATAATTAATTTTCTCCTTCAATTTTTACCATTTTTCATTATTTTTTTGTGTCAGGCTCCAAAGAAGCCTCACACATAATGCATTACTGTCCTTTATTCGGAATTTTGCTTTTAGCGGCCAAAAAAGCAAAAAACGAAAACTAAAATTATTGATTTATTTATGATTTAAATTAAAAGTGCGCTTATTTGTTCTCTTTTGACGCCATAGTGTTTGTATTTACGTACAAATTCTTCTGAAGCATTTTTCTGGTTTGACAAAATTTAGGCTCAAAATTAAAAGTTGACATGGCCCCCAAGAGACGCCGTATCAAAATTTAGAAAAAACCTTTATAATGGATTGTCAAACAAGTATTGTGTTTTCAGATGCAGTACGAGCCGAAACTGTATCTTTTAAACTGGTGGAGGAGATACCTTTTGCCTGAGCCTCCCAAACTGACCATTTAAAACAATTTGGCTAAAAATGAAAAGTTGACTTGGCTCCCAAGAGACGCCGAAGGAAAATTTCAAAGAAAACTCTCCAATGCATTGTCAAAACAGTCTTGTGCTTTCAGATGTAGTATGAGTCGAAACTGTACTGAGTATCTCTCAAACTGGTGGAGGAGATACCTTTTGCGTGAGCCTCTCAAACTGACCATTCCAAAATTTAAATTTTTTGTTTTCCGCGTTTGTGTTCGCTGAAAGCAAAATTTTAACACAAAAGCGCTTTTGCATTATTTGTGAGGCTTCTCCGGAGCCTGACACATAAAAATAATGAAAAAATGGTGAAAATTGAAGGAGAAAAGACGAACTGCGTGTTTTTAAGAAGCTTTTTAGAAGCGTAGGTGTTGGCGTAGGTGGGATTGTATCAGATTACTGTTAAATTCAAAATTACCGCGAAGGTTGGTTCTGTGAGTCACAAATGTTTTTGGAATATTACTTCTGCTAGTTTGGCAGGACATGGCCCCGGAAGAGGCTCAAATTTTCGTCACCTCCCTTAAAGTAACTGATTTTGAAGTTTCAAGACTACAAAAAGTACAAAGTCTAGAACAGTTTTAATTTGTCAATAAAATAGTAGGCTTATTTTTAGACTAATTTTTAAATAACACTCAAAGTTTGAAATTTTGATTTAATGGTTTGCCAACTTATTTTTTCTTGAACAAGTTCAAATGTTTTAAAATAAAGATCAAAAGTTCGGAAAAAATAACTGTCTTAACCCTTGGAGGCTCCGGACCATTTTCAAAAGCACCTGTAGAATAAAGACCAGAAATTGCAGGTTGCTTCTGTTTGATTCACTTTTCAGCGAAAAATTTTTTGAAACTGTTGCATTTTAAATTTTTGTCCTGACGGCTCTAAGTGAATTTTTATTTCTTTAAAAGTGATAAAGATAAACTGCGTAGGTTAGATTATTTCTACGGAAAACACCAGTAGATCATAAATCTCGGGGACTGAAGATTAATAAAGTTGCTAGCACTTTTACTTGTCTCGAAATAAGCGCTCAATTTTGCACCATAAAAGTGGATTTGGAGCCTTCAAGGGATGAATTTTTGGGAGAGTAGTGCTACCAATGATTAATATAATAGAGAATTTTGAATCTTCTTCTTTATTAAACATTCAATTTATATTTTCAGAATTAATTTCGAAAGTTGAGCAAAAAAAGCACTCCTGGGATATTTATCTAACAATAAATCCGCATCTGAATGACAAAAAAGCGCCAAAAATCATTTAAAAGTTGTGACCTTTTAATCGTCAGGGTACCATAATTCACTTCAAATATACGGTCTTAAAAAGTTCAGCTTTTGTCAAACGTAGTAGGCCCAATCTTCTTGTCAATTTATCGAATAATTATTCAATGAACTTGTAACATTTTTCATCATTTCATTATCCACGGCATCCTTTTCAAATTGAAACTTCATTAAATCATTTCCAAGAAACATTTATTTGGAGGCAGTCGCCAAACAGGCTCCTAACTGATATCAAAAACGTATCATTGAATACCTTATAAAGAACCTAATAAACACGTGGCAGACCTAGATTTTTATGCGACGCATCTGTGGGATCAACCCGTGGACTTAACTCGCCACTGAACTTGTTAAATGAAATTTCAAAAAATTTCAAAGCCTTTGGTTATGAGCAAATTGATATGGTTTTTATAAAGCGATCATTTTTTTCGAATATCAATCGATCTTTGAGATCCGAATTATGCATTTTTGCTAAGGTGGCGCTAAATCGTAATTTGTCAAAGTAATACTTACATGATTTATCACAACAAAAATATGCGCAATCAGTTTTCAGACGACGGTATAATACCGCGTATAATTTATAAACAATCGCGCAAGTTTGACCACATGTGGCGTAAGACTGAAAATAGAAAACCTGAAAATACGATTTTTGCGATATAAAATTCACCATTTTTGGCAATTATTATTCTGAAAAATAATCTCATCCTGGATAAAATTATGAAACTCATTCAATTTTAAACCTAGCTCAGACAGAAACAAAACTTAAACTTGAGCGCTTTTGGAGATTTCAACCTGAACTCGAAATAATAATATTTTTATTGTTATGTAAATATATATCAAATCTTAAGGTTTCTCGTCAGTACGTTAAAATAATATAACAAACGAACACAATGATGCTGAACCTTAAAATTTGAAATATATTAACATAACAATAAAAATATTATTATAATTACATCTCGAACAACCAAAAGTTGCAGAAAAACTCAAAATATGAATTTTTAAAAAACTATGATAAAAATTTCAAAAAAAATGCTTTGATCGCGTATCAGTATGGATCGCGGTATTTAAAGGATAAATGCCACTGAAGGGACTCTTTAAAAGGGTGCAAAAACGGATGATTTTATGTCATAAATCAGTTGTGCATGACTTCAAGGTAGTTCAAAAAGTGTGATTTACGGTTTAATTGCACGCTGATAACATTCTTTAACTTTCTTTAACACAAAAAATTATGGCTTTTGATTCAGCAGTCCGAATATGACAGCATTAAACACTTAAGGAGAATTCGAAATTTCTAAAAAAAAAATTTCCCGAAATTTTTTTGTTTTATTTTTCTGGATCGTAATCGAAAACAAAATTTCGAATGCCGCAAAAATAAGCTTTGTAACATGTGTAGATCTCGAGATATAGACCTCCGTCGGTTACCTCCTTAACCCAGAAAATACGTTCAAATTGATATGTAAAAATATCTCTGCAATTCGCGCAAGTATTTTTTTTTGATTTATAATTTCGGTTTATACTTATACCGTAAGTTACGGTTTATAAGTTACGGACCATAAGGTTACGGACCGTAGGTTACAGACCGTAGGTTCCCGATCGTAGGTTACGGACCATAAGTTACAGCTTATTAAATAAATAAAATAAACACATTTTTTCATCAAGTTTGACGAGAACTCGTATTGGATCGGATTGGTACCGATACGATCCGATACAGTTAAAATTCTACCCCTTTCGATACGATCCGATCCAGTTAAAATTTCACCCCTCCTTCATCCGATCCAATACGATTTTTTTCTTCATGCCGATCCCTGCTCCAAACAACCTTTTGAGAGTAAAATATATAGCAATTTCCTTGAGTTCAATTCACCGTTTATTGACAAATAATTGAGGTTTTTTGTCTGTACTTTTCATCTAAAGAAGACTTTCCAAATCGGAAATAAAGTAAGTAAAGCTATTCTGAAGAATTCTGGACGAACCCATTTACACTGTCTTGATTATCAGTTAGAAAAGTCTTTCCGAAGAATACTAAAGCTATTCCTAAAAATTGTTGATTATTAGTTACAGAAAACAGCACGTAGAAGTCTCACAAAAAATCCCATTTACGAAATTTGGATTGTGAAAGATAAAATGTAGGAACTGATCGTGAAACACATCACTAACACCTTGAACATTAAAATTTTTCTACAAAACTACAGTCTTTGACACCTAGGGTGTTATCGGTTTTTGTTCATTTTGAACCGATGATAGTTATGAAAAATCGGAAAAATTTTTTGTATAGAATTTGACAATAAAATTTTTTACTCGGACAGAATTTTGATAATTTTCGAAAAAACCATGTTTTTGATTGGTCAAAAATCGACTTTCTTCGAATGGAAAACTAGGGCTACAAGCGTGTTTTTGTAAGTCGTGAGATTTCAACAGTCAAAAATAAATTTTTCTCAGTATTCCAGAAGATATGACCGCTTAGAATAACACAAAATGTCGATTTTTAGACAAAAGCACATCATTTTGGCAAAAAAATAGGAAAACTTTATTTCGGCAGTGCTTAAATTACACTCAAACGTTAGCTATTACTTCCGCAAACATTTTCTGTGTAGAATGAAATGCAAAAAATTTCCGCAAAAATAGTGAGGGCCAATACAAAAACCAAAAAATGTGTGTATCCGACGCGTTTTTACTGATTAATAAACATCTCTCAATGATAAATGATAAGGAGGAAAGTTCTGATTATGCACAGAATCGAAAGAAGATATTCAAACTAACATTTTTCATATTCAGGATTTAGGTATAACTCTGACCACAAGTGGCGGTAAAGCAACTTATTAATTTTCTTATTTTGACTATGGCGCCACCTGTGGTGAAAATAAACCATAAGTTTACAATACCCTATACAGAAAAACGATGATCTTTTTGATGTACCAAATCATAAAAATATAACGTCAAAAAATTCGATTTTGCAATTTAGCCCCACCAACGCAAAATTCGGCTCGTGGAAAGATTCACAGAATGAAATAAAAAATATGACTCATTTCTAATATTTAATTTTATAGTTTTCAGGATTTTCATTTGATTGTGTGCGCTTCATTCAACGCATTTTGCTGATTGACGTCATTTTAAACTATTCTAGAAATCTTTTGAAAATTGAAAAACTGTGCAAATTATGACGTCATTTCCAATACCCACGCGTTTTAAGTTTGAAACAGAAGACTTTATTCCTCTCTCTCTATAAGTCTCAGAAGAGCTAATATCGCCGAAATTTCTTTTGTCAAAAAACTGTTCGCGATATATTTTATAAATAAGCCTAGTTTGAAATCAACCCGTATGCAGTTTTCAAAATTATTATATGTCTGTTATTATTCTTATAAATGTATTTTTATAGTGTTTCTATAATGAAAAAATAATTTTATTTTTTTATGGAATTGCAAACTATTTATAAAATATAGGCAGACAAAATTTCTTTGAATTAACATGCTGAGTAGTAAAGTTATCTATTTTGGTAAGATAAGCCACAAAAATGTGCACAACCAAAATTATTACGAAGAATATTTGTTTAACAAAATAACGTTGCCTCAGTCTAAGCCCCTTATACAACCGAGACCTTTTTACAACATTTTTTAAGGTGGTCGTTGTCAAAAACACCAGCGCTAAACATTCTTCAAAAAGTTCAGGCACTCGAAATTTTTATGTATTAGTTGGGATTTTGAACATTTTTGATTGTTTCACGTGAATTTTTCAAAATTTTTCAAAATTCGAGATTTTCCGATGAACGGAATTGACTCAAAATTGGTATGAAATAGAAAATTTAAATTTAGGTTATGCTTGAAAAAACTCCGTAAATTTCAATAAATTAAAGTGTCAAAATTACTAGGAAAAAATAAATCGCAACTACAACCCCCTTGAAAATATTATAAATTCCTTATGAAATTTTTCTTTAGATCACTATAATCACATACGATGTCTGTGAATAATTTCACGCAAAAAGTTTATTCCAAAGTAAAGACATAATAAAATTTTCACCCGTTATATTGAATTAGTCGTTAAAATCCAGGCGCAACCGCTAAGGTCTCAAAACCAGCTTTTTTGGTTATGAATCACGATTTGTTATTTTTGATGCTTAAAAATTTTACCATGATGATGCAAAATGAAAAACCATGGTATTTTTTTATTTAATCTTCAGGTGAAGAAATATTTTTGTAATTTGATGGACTATTTCAAACAGGGATCGGTAAAAATTGATGGGATCGGATCCAATTTTTTGTCTATCCGATCAGGTTTTTGTTGTCTTCTGATCCGATTAGGGTTTCAAAATCTTCGATCCAATCAGGTTTTAAAAATCTGCGATCCGATCAAGTTAGATCCGATCACGTTTTCAAAATCTACGATCCGATCAAGTTCGATCCGATCAGGTTTTTTAAAATGGTCTGCCGACCCCTGGTTTAAAACATTCTGACAAACAGAACATAAACACATTTTTTCTTTCGTTGAAAAAACGTATTTTCGACATTTAAATAAATCTGTGACATACTGTATGTTGCATTATTGTAATAATTTGACAACTTGCATACTGTAATTATTACAGTGTAATAATTTGGTTTTAATTATTAAGATTTCAAATATTATGAATGTACACAGTTTAGTCAACAGTGTATATACATATATATTGTACATTTTGGACCATAATTACAGAAATAACTCAGGTAGTTATTACAGATTATTATACCCATACTCGTAATTTTTTCCTGTTTGAATAGCAAGGAATTCCATGTCAACTCTGGGCTGTGATAATCACTCATTACGAAGATCCCAAGTCTGACGTATTTCTGTTTTTCTGATGAAAAATTGTACAGGCTTGAAATCGAAGCTTTTTTACCCATACGCTTAGACAGCCAACAAATGGGTTAAAAGCGACGAGGAATATTTTTTAACGGGAAATCATTTGGATTTTTATACTGATGTCCGATAAACTACAAAAATTAAATTTATTTAAGTAATTTCGAAAAAAAATTTAAGTTCCGATTTCTAGAAAATTTATATTTTGACGAAAACAAAAATGGAGAAAAAATAGGAATATGGTCTTTATCCCCTATTCACACTTTTGTAAATATCCTGGCCCTACTACTTAAAAACACACTACGTTTCCTTATCAGTGCCGGGATATTTACAAAAGTGTAAATATGGGAATATTATATGAAAAGATATTTTCACTCGCCAAAAAAGAAGCACAGTGTAGATAATATTCACGCGACAAAAATAAGATAATATCATGATATCATAGATAATCTCAATTTCATAATTTGGTGGAATCTAATACGCCTGTCTTGCTGATTAAGTACAAAAACATTTACTTCGCGAAAACTGGCCACAATTGTAATTTTTCTTAAATTTGACCTTGAAATTAAACTAAAAGCTAATAAGTTTTCGGAGAACGCTCAGGTTGAAGTAGAACGGCAAAACTTTTCTTTGCTAAACATTTTTTAATTATGTTCAAATTGTACTCGTAGGAAAATAAAATTCGAAAAGGTGTCAGCTACTGCTCAAAAATTTAAAAAAAATCCGAAAATCGCAAATGTTTAACCTTGAAATTTCAATTTTAATTTTTTTCGAAAAAATTCAAAATCCCAAGCTTAAACATTGGCAATTTTGATTAATGTCCTTCATTTTTAAGCAGCAGCTGACACCTTTTTTTTTGAAATTTTTTTGTGCTAAACGTAATATTTTTTTAAGGGCTACAAATTTAACATAACAAACAGAATTTAGCAAAAAAAATTAAGCAAAAAAAATTTGCCGTTCCTACGTTAGCTAAGTTGAAATCTCCAACAATATTTTCCAAGGCAACGTTCGTTCAAAAATTGACGAATTTTGTTATCTTCTGCTACAAAACTTCATTTTCTGTTCTAATTAATGATTAAAATCCCGCAAATCAACTTAAAACCCGACATTCACTAGGATTAAAAATTCGAAAAAGCTGAAAATCAAGTCTTATTTTAATCGAAAATATTAACTCTCCTTGAAGAATAGAAACATCAAATTTCCCCGAAGAATATCTAAAGGTGTTTAGCCGCACTTAAGCCATCAACGGTAATCTTCTTGACTCAAGAATTTTGAGCTTGCATTTGAAGTTTCCAGAAATTGGTTCAAGGAAAAAAATGAAAGTTAACGTCCTTCCATTTACGATTGCATCCTTGCTGTATAAAAATGAAATCCAAAACAGTTCTCAAGAGCCGTTTCGTATAAAAAGTAGACCTTGAACGTTTTGGCCTGAAATACGTGAAATTCTTAAATAATGGAAATGGATAAAAGAAACTGGTACTGTATTTATTTGGAAAAGGAAGCCACAACGTATTACTATTGCAATATGAAGAGAAACATAATTTTTTCAGGAATTTTTCTCAACTTTTCTCAGCCCACACAAGATAATGCTTGCTAAATATAGATTTCAATTATGTGAAGTTTTGAAACTTACTCTTACTTTTTTCTCAAAACCCTGAACGTGAGTAGCGCAAAACAAAATTTAAATAAAATAAATTTTTCAGGACCGTCGAATTTTCAGAGTTGTTTATACTTTCATTTTAAATAAAAAGTAATGGCTTGTTATTCTATGAGGATTCCAAGTTGAAATTTCCACCAAAAAATTTTCGGGAAATTTTCCTTGATCGATCTTTGGTAATTTTGATGTCTATTTTTTGTTTGTGGTGATATTGATTTTAAAACTATGATTTACGTGTTAAATGACAGTTTTTCGAAAAACAATACAAAATTTCAATAATAGATTGATGAAATTCAACGAAAAGTCTGACATTTTATTTAACAATAATGGAAGATTTTTGCATTTTATTTGACTTGTAAAGTATTTTTTTGAATTTCCAGGCACCATAATTGTTTGTTTGAATCACTACTATAAAAACAGAACCAGTGCAACAATAGTGAAACACTACAAGCAATAACTAGGGTTGCCCGTAGTTGTCTAATTCGGTTGCGATTACCCACCCCCCTTCCGATAGCAAAGAAATGTTTATCAACAATTTTAGTTCAGTCTGTAGGGTCACGCTGCGCACCCTTAACCCGTGTGAGCACAACACCGTTATAAAGGTGACTGCATATTTAAAATCATCTAAAATATGCAAAAAACCATCGTAGAATTGTCTTCTTCGAAAGCTAGCGATAATAAGCACAAAAAATAAGACTAACTATCTGAACGTCTGTGAACAAACACATTGGGCATCGGAACGGAGATGTCGTAAGTTAGAGACTGCCCATCGGCCACATCGCGGCTACCCCCTTAAAAGACTGCGTGCACCGACGATACCGTTGGAATCAGGATGAAGTATAACAGAGCACATAAAAAAGTTTCGCAACACCGAACACCTAAAGGGAGGCTGTTTCGAGAGCGCGGATTATAACAAAAAAGCCCAAGGGTTAGTTAGAGTTTTACATTGCCATAAGGCAAAGTTCAAACGAATTATATTTTGCATTCCGACATTTGAACCTTCTAGAATTTAGATTTTGTAGTTCTAGGAAAATAACTGAAGAGCAAAACTTAGCAGCATATCACGTGATACAAGCTCACCAGTGGTAGAGTAACAAAGATTGTGGTATTGAATCATGCACAAGGAATCTGACTCTATGTTCATCGTTTTTTCTGATTTGGATTTATATATAATCAATTCAAAAAATTTTTTTAAAATAGGTTGTAAATTTTGATTGAAAAAAATCCAAATTTTTCATAAAAAAATGGTTATGTATCCTCTATAACAGCAGATGAGTACCACTTTCTGATATTTATTTCTGGGTCGATATTACTTATCAAGTGACGCTGTGGACAATATTTTATTGCTCGAATTAATTGTTTTTAATAATTAAAATATTTTCGTGAAATACTTAAAATTTGAAATTTTGATATCACGTTTTGAAAAAAAAATATCTGTTCCTGGTTACCAATTAATCTTTGTTTTGGTGTCCTACCCATGGACAAAAACACTTTTCCTAAAAACTGGCTTTTTTCAAATTTGAATTGAACGCAATAGGTCGCATTTAATTATTTTTTAGAGGTAAAGATTGGAAAAAAATCTCAAAAAATCAACCCTCGTTAAAATTTGAACAAAATGTCCAAAAAAAATAAGTCCACTTTTTTTGAAATCCTTGCAAAATTCTTTATAATGTA
>SCLH01000951.1:75839-88546 GCA_004367855.1 Oikopleura vanhoeffeni | reverse complement strand
CATCGTTTTTTCTGATTTGATTTATATACCGTATATAATACCGTTATATAAACGTATTATACGCTCTTGAACAGTCACCTTTATAAAGGTGTCGGTGCCTTGGCGGAACTCTTTTTTCTGTGCTCACACGGGTTGATGAGTTTTTTTCAGTTATTACCTAAATTCTCGAATTGAGCTTAAGATAATCAAATAATTTTTTTAATTCCAGAGAACATTCATATTTCCGATTTAATTTACAATTTTCTTTCTTTCTGAGTTTTAGATGAGAATTTAGATAAGAAGATGAATCAATTCTTGATATAAACTATAAAAAAAACGCGGTCAACTCAATTCACCGGTTGGTCAAACATGCTATGATAAAAATTGGAAATAAAATGTGTTCCAGAGATTACGATTGGGAAATAGCGTTTTATGGTTTTTGAGGGCGATAATCTGAGAAACTAAACATTGTGAAACCTAATTGTATAGCCTAGTTGATTAATTGAACCTGAATCTCATATCCAAAACTATAATTGAGGATCACTGATTGCTTGACCAATCAGGAACGAGGTTCAAAGTAAAGTCATATTTTGTAGCAAAAAGCCTATTTCTCCGTGAGTTTTTTAGTCCCAATTTTGAAACATATTTGAATGAACAGCTCATGACCTCGCTGAGAGCTATTAATATCGAAACTTGAAGTTCCATGATTTTTCTGTATCAAAACAGTACTTCTAATTCCAGAAAATCCATAATTTTTTAATTAAAATGCTTAAAATCAAGACAAGATATTTTCAAAATGATTAAAAAGTATTTTCTTAAGGGGGTTGTGGGTGCAGTAGTTATTTTCAACCACGGTCTCAAATTCGGTATTGTTTTTCTTGTATCCAACCATCCAGCACATGAGAAATTGATTGCAAGCAAAAAAAGTTTTTTAATATCGAATACTTAGTTCTAGAACATCGGATTTGCTTGCAAAAATAATCAATTTATTTACAATTTCAGACATCGGATAGTCTCAAATTACAACAAATAATAATCACAGCAAAAAATTACACTAAATGAAAGTATTTCCATATTATAATTTGTACAATTTTTGCCCCTTTTTCAATATTTAAATTTTTAGCCTAATAAATGTCATAATTTACTGCGCGAAATCTGCATAAAACAGTGAGTGCTAGAAATCTGACAAAATTTATTTAAATTTTTTCAGTCTCTTATTTTACTGAGATAATCGAGAATGATTTATGTAAGAGGAAAAATAAATCGCATGTACCGCTCGTGCGTTATACTTTTTTATGTAAAATAATGTACAATTTGCCTGTATTTAACTATGACAATGAATTTTCAACAACAAAATTCCCGGCAAAATTTAAATGAAAGTTTAAAAATTTATCAGTCTATATCCCCTTACACCCTATTGTTGATCCTTGTTCCCTACGCTTGAGACTGAATCAATGTTGTGAAATCCCTAGATTATCTGAAGTGAGTTTTCGTGCCTTTTTTTTTGTGTCTTAGTCAACGTGGGGTTTCGGAATTTCGGCCACTTCTGTTGAGACAGAAATCAAGACACAGGAACCCCTCGCTCCTATATTGTTGAACCTAAACCTTGTTGCTTGAAAAACAGCGGGAGTGTTAGTTGAAATCATACTGATCCAATTAGAATAACTCAACTACATTGCGGGACTCACCTCATTGAATAAATTACTGATTTACAACTCAAAAGTGGCCAGAACTCGAAAATTAAGAAAGACATCAAAAATTTTAAAAGGTGCACGGAAATTGCTTTGAGTGATATTGTTACTTTTGTAAATATAAATTTCAGTTTGAGTGTCATTTTAAGCCGTGGAATTTTGGGCTTTTTTGGATTTCACATACAAAAAACGCACATGCTGGGGAAAATTAAGCCCCTTTTAAAGACTCGAATATCTTCCGTGAGGAATTGAGTGAACGGTTATTTTTCCCAATTGTACTATTGTAGTTCGTAACTTGAAAAGCAAAAATTGATTCTTTTTTGAAAAAATCTCATCACATCAACCTTTAAATGCATTAAAACCTAATTCTGCTGGTATTTCTTCCATGAAGTATACCGTCAATCCACGTATCCAAAAATCACATAATGCCGATCAATGGGTCAGAAAAAATCTCTACATTGCAACCAAGCATATTTATAAAATTCATCGTAATCGCCGAAATATTTGAAAATTCCTTGCTATAGTTAAATATAGGCAAAATGGAGATTATTTTACAAAAAAAGGTATACCTCACGAACGGCACTGCGATTTCTTTTCTCTTTTCAAATAAATCCTTCCCTATTATCTTATTAAACTTTTGAACCAAGGAAATTTGAATAATTTTTTTTATATTTCTCGCAATCACTATTTCATGCTGATTTATGCGCGCCATTATAACATTGATATGAAAAATTGAAATATTGAAAAGGCGCAAAAATCTGAACAACTATCATATGAAATACTTTCAATTTAGACTCACTTTTTCTTGTGTTGAGTTAATTTTTTTGTATTCTGAAATGATACCATATCTAGAATTATTTTCCTTTTTTATCGCAAGTCCAAAAAAACGATATTTTTTGGAAATTTTCTAGAATATTGGTCAAAAGTTCAAATTTTATTTTGGTCTGAATGCTCCGTAAAATTGATCACTAATGGGTTATTTTGTTTTTGATCATCTGTCATTATTCGGGCATTTTCAGTCAGCAAGCGATTTCAATGTTCTAGAAAAAAAATATCCAGAAATAATTTGTGTTTTTTTTAATAGCAAACGATTCCCGATGTGCTGGATGGTCAGGTGCAATTAAAAAACATCCCGAATTGCGACCCGTGGTCAAAAAATAACTTCCTTTTCGCTGCACCCACAATACCCCTTAAGGCTTTCTTGAGTAAAAAATACTACCAGCTTATTTCAAATTATACATATTTTCAGAAAAAAACTATAAAAATAAAATTCTGATTTTGTTTTTTTTAGCCTCAATTCATGAAGGGAACCCCTTAATGATTATATCTTAAACGATAAAAATGAACATTATTAACTTTTGCATTTTACTAGTATTTAACTACGTTTTCTTAATAAGCTTACTATTTTTTCATCTCATCATCAGATTAGTTTTGAAACTGAAAAAACAAATTTGAGAGAATTTTTGCAGATTGCATTGTAATAATTTCGCAATAATGGGTCTCGATTTGATTGCCAAATTAAAGACTCACTTAGGTAGGGGGTCACTCTTCCGGTTTTTGTGTTGGAACCCGCTGTTTGGCGAGTTCCGGTTTTCATTTTTTGTGCGGGAACTAGATGTTTGCCGAGTTCCGGCAATTATTCCCTACCGTGTACACTGGACACGAGTTTACTTAACCTTTAATCTACTACTCACTCTCTCCGCATAATCAAATTCATTCATTTTCAAATGAAAAGGGAAAATAAAAATAATTGAAATCAATAATACAATTTGTACGTCTAGAATAATTTGTTTTGAAGTTTGAAAAAAATTTAATCAAAAGCTTGAAGTCTCAGTTAATGTTCCGATAATTATTTTTTGTGCAGGAACCCGCTGTTTGACGAGTTCCGGTGTCAGAAACCGGTTTTTAGAAACCGGAATAGTGACCCGAGACCCCCACTTATTTATTTTTCGAAACTTTTGTTCTAAAGAAAAAAGGAAGAATAGTAACTGAAACACTTACCAATCAACACAAAGTGTTTTAGCGAAGAGTAGGAAACTAAAAGTAGTAGGGTCGATTTTTATTCAAATTATTTCTGAGAAAATATTCACAGTTAATTTAAACTTCTAAACTTTTTAGTATGCAAGTGAAGCTGATAAGGGAAATTTTACTGATTGGGAATGTACAAGTGGCTATTGCTGGCCGGAAAACGATTCCAAAGATTTTTCAGAGGTCAAAAGTGCGGATTGCCCGAATGTTTTCATGTTACCCAGCTCAGAAGATGACTTCAAAGAGTTCATGGTGTCCATAAAAGACCGGATCCGAGAACTTGCTATAAATGATAATCAAAAAGGTGAACAAGATCAGTATATTTTCTATGAAGACACAACATTTGATAACAGAAAAAGAATGTGCAAAAAATATATGACAAAGGTAACTAACAGCTTAAATATCAATTCTGTGGTGGATACATTTTCTGGCTTAGGCCAGTTCTCTATTATTTTTGTACTTCGGAAATGTTTTAATTTTTGCTTCACGTTTTCATTTATATAAAATCATTGTCAGAAGTGAAAAATCTTCAAAATACAAAGAAATCATGATAGAGTCTAGAATAGAGGTAAAAAATCAGAATGACTTATTTGTAATTTGTGTGTATTCTTTTCAATTTTTTTGTTTCTTGACTTTGTTCAATAAAGGTTATATAAGTAAACTGATTATATAATTAATATAAGTGAACTGACTTAAGAGCTTACTCAAATGGTCATATAAAATTTTTTCGATGAGGAACAGCTGTGAAAACTGAGATTTAAATTGGAAAACAAAAATTTCAAACTCGATTTTGACACCTACTTTTTCAAGTTCGAAGACGATTAAAATAAATCGAAAAGTTCAGTCAAACCAAAAAAACATTATATGTTTACCACTGAAGTATAAATGTGATCAGATTCTGCAATTAAAGCGTTAATGGCGACGACATGATAGCGCGCGTCAGGTAACTTGAGACGATTTAAAATAAGAAATTTCAAAACTCAAAAATGTGGATCGACGTTTTTAACTCGTAGACTTTAGACATGAATCTGTACCCAGACTCGATTTCAGCCAACGCGTCGCCATACTTTTAAATCGGCCATATTAGCAAAGTTCCATTATCAACATTCATTTTTCAATAGCTTAAAATAATATTCAGCCAATTTGCTATACAAATGAAAAAACAAAATAAAATTTTAAACGAATTTTAAGACATTTAATGAGGATAAGAAAACAAAAAGTTGCGAAATTACCTCCTGTTACAGACAAAAGTGCAATAATAAGATGAAATTAAACCTTAATTTATATTTGCAATTACTTCATATAAAACTTGTTGTGAAATATATTTTGTTGTGAATATGTGATATCTTTCATGCGTAGGCGTCTCATGTAATCATTTTTTTCCGAAGTGTTGACTTCTAGAAATGCTCTATTTAAACCGGATGCCATACTGTAATGCAATCAAAGTCTTAGAAATTCGTTACGATTATTTTAAGGGGTCTTCCGCATGATTTGAGTACTTTTGAAAAAAAAATATATAGTACCAATATACGGTAATTTGAAAAAGTTCTCAAATTACTAACAAATAACTTTGGGATGAACTTTGGGCTTTTTTAAGAACGTTTTCTCATTACACTAAGGCCGAATAAAATCAGGTGACGAAATAATTCAAAAATAAGGTTTGAAATATGTCATAGATAAATCCTTATTTCTCGAAAAATAAGATCACGTGACATGTTTGGAAAATATTATTATGTTCAAAACTCTTAAATTAGGTGTTTATTGGCCCAAAAAAATTTTCGGCGTAATTTGATCACTATTTGTTTACTTCACCGAAACCTTATTTCCTAATTTGAAGGTCACGTGATTGCTTTTGGACTTTGGTGTAATGGGAAAAAAGTCTTAAAAACTTCTAAAGAACCACTTCANCCCAGAACTCGATTTTAGCCAACGCGTCGCCATACCTTTTAAATCGGCCATATTAGCAAAGTTCCATTATCAACATTCATTTTTCAATAGCTTAAATAATATTCAGCCAATTTGCTAACAAATGTAAAAACAAAATAAAATTTTGAACGAATGTTTAAGACATTTAATGAGGATAATAAAACAAAAAGTTGCGAAAATTACCTCCTGTTAACAGACACAAAGTGCAATAATAGATGAAATAAACCTTAATTTATATTTGCAATTACTTCATATAAAACTTGTTGTGAAATATATTTGGGTGTTAATATGTGATTATCTTTCATGCGTAGGCGTCTCCCATGTAATCATTTTTTTCCAAAGTGTGACTTCTAGAAATGCTCTATTTAAACCGGAGGCCATACTGTACTGCAATTAAGTCTTAGAAATTCGTTACGATTATTTTAAGGGGGTCTTCCGCATGATTTGAGTACTTTGAAAAAAAAATAATAGTACCAATATACGTAATTTGAAAAAGTTCTCAAATTACTAACAAATAACTTTGGGCTTTTTTAACGAAACTTTTTCTCATTACACTAAGCGCCGAATAAAATCAGGTGACGAACGAAAATAATTCAAAAATAAGGTTTGAAATAATGTCATAGATAAGAAATCCTTATTTCTCGAGAAAAATAAGATCACGTGACGGTGTTTGGAAAATATTATTATGTTCAAGAACTCTTAAATTAGGTGTTATTGGCCCAAAAAATTTTTCGGCGTAATTTGATCACTATTTGTTTACTTCACCGAAACCTTATTTCCTAATTTGAAGGTCACGTGATTGCTTTTGGACTTGTGGTGTAATGGGAAAAAACGTCTTGAAAACTTCTAAAGAACCACTTCATTTCTTTCAAAAATTAATTTAGCAACTTGATTTTAGCAATTTTTGGAAAAAAACAGTACTACTTTTACCAACATTATTCCTTAATATACGGTCCGTGATCATTTTTCGGGCTATGATGTAATGGAGAAAATGTCTTAGAATTTTTTTCTATCACAATGAAAGGTTTAATTTTGTGATTTAAAAAATTTATTGCAAAAATTAAGTACTGTAATACAGTTTAATAAATTTCAAAAAAACGCACAAACGTCATTTTGTTTCAAAGTTATCGGATAACTTATAACTGATCTTGTCTTAATGATTAAGCGTCACGTAAAATGCGATTAAATGGTGTGCGGCAACGAGTTGGCTAAAATCGAGTCTCCGAGTTAAAATGCAAATTGAATATTGATCAGCATAGCTCTGAGACTAATTTTTTTTTCTCATTTTCGTAGGTCAAAATTTAAAGGGCTATCTGATCAAGAATATAAATCCGTTTGCCTCATAAAACCGTGTCCAGAAAACCGATAATTGCGCATCTTTTGGTACATGTAAATAACTGAAATATCACTTCCGGTACCGGAAACTATACTTTACCAGTTAATTTTGACCAGCCGGTATATCCGATAACGTTGCATTTGAAAATCACCTTGGAGAAAACCCTTCTCTGTCGAGTTAGCTTATTTTATTCGTTATACCGCTATTTTAACTCCCGTGAGAACCCGAGGACTAAAAGGTCACTTTTTGCACCTTTAAACGGCTTTTTTTTGGAAAAAATCTCAAAACCAAAAACAAATCATGAGTCTTAAAATGACCAGAAAAAATTCTCTAGCTTAAAAAAATTGACACACATTTTTAAGTTTTGAAATTTCTCATTTCAAATCGTCTGACTCAGGTCATAAATGAAAGTCCATATCGATATAGTAATTTGGTTCCCATAGTAGACTATGTTGTCTACCACAAGGCGGGAAGAATTTTGATATGCACTCAAAAATATATAACTAGTCTGATTTACACTCAAATCTATCAAAAATTCTGATTCAGAATCTGACTTTTATAAATGTCGTTACTAAATATTTTTAGAGAACAATTTTGGTCAATTTTACTACAATAAAAATAATAATTTTCAAATATTTTATTTTTAGCTTTCGTGTGAAGTTCTTTGCAAGACACCACCTTGCGATTCAGAATGCCACACAGTGATGAAAACAATCAATAAAAAGCATCCAATTTTATAAACTAATTTTTAATGTATATAATCTGTAGATAAAGTATAATATAAATTCAAATATTCAATGAAAATTTTAAGTTTCTAGAAAAGTTTAAACTTTTTGAACCCATGGTCCTTCAGGATTTTACTGCATATCATCAACGCCTCGGGTACTCCTTTGATATTTCGAAATCATAAAATATGAAGTTCCTTGGTTCTGTGACTACGCGTCGTAGTATAAGTTATGCTTAGGGTGGACGCGATTGAAGCATTTCCGTGTTAAAGCAATTTGGGGGGAAATCTGAGGAACTGGGTAGTATTTACCCCAACCTCAGGCCATTTTTAACATTGATATGAAATTCTTTCATTTTTTGACTTGTCCACACTAGTTATGCTGTATAACACAAATGTGAGGCGGCCCGCGCCGTTAATCTTACACAGTTAACTAAAAGGGGTACTGATCGGTATAAAAATTTTCTTAAAATTGGATACCAGACTAATTAAGGCAAAAAAATGACCATGGAAATATTATTTTTCCGATTTAGCTGTCCGATTTAGAATTTTCAAATTTGATTTAGTTCTGAAGATAAAATAATTATCTCGCGAACTAAAAAAAAGGAAAAAATTTTCATCGGCCAGATTATTGTATGAAACATGGTCATTTTCCTATCATTAAAAATAATAGATCATCCGTGTGATTACTGAGAAACATTGCATTTGGTTTGCTCAAAATCTTGAATGAAAAATCTATGCTAAAATGATATTATTTCGATTTGTCTTTATACGCTGAGACAGAAACAATATCAGAACTATCAAAATTTTGAAAACTGGTAGAATTATACGATTGCTCGTTAAAATTTGAAATATCATGATCATTCTGAGTTACAAAAAGTAAAATTGATTCACTGTCAGAGAATAAAAATCCTGTGTCTAATGGACTATCAGGCTGTTTTTCTGAAGAAATATCTCTGAGTTTACTAAGCTGATCTGTTTTAGTAATCTCCTTTTCTCTTAGTACCCCCTCAGAATATTTCATATTAGAAAAACTGGAATTTTTTGTTGTTTATACGATTTTTCTTTGTAGATTTTGGAATTTTAGAATTAACTTCAAAAAAAACGTATTTATAGAATTTTTTTGAAAGAGCGACTTCTTACCATTTACTCTGAACTTTTTTAATCAATGATATGTGTGAGATCACACTAATGTCAGCAGGTTAATAAAAGCTGCTCGGATTTATTTGAAAATAAGAACAATCATTTTTTCGCGGAATCACCAAAAGCGCTTTTTTTCGCGATAGTATCTGTCCCTGATCCACAAAAGTCTTGTGAATAAAGCAAAATTATATAGTAAAAAAAGTCATCAGTTAGATCATCAGGTTAGTTATAAATTATATTCAGATGCTTCAATTATTCGAAAAATAAAATTGAAAATATAACGGAAGTTACTACATATATAAAGAATCGAAATAATATTATTTTAGCATATATTTCTTATTATTCAAGATTTTGATCAAACCAAATGCAATGTTTCTCAGTAACCACACGGATGATCTATTATTTTTTATAATATAAAAATGGCCATGTTTCATACAATAATCTGGCCAATGAAAATTTTCAAATTTTTTTTTAGTTCGCGAGATAATTTTTTTATCTTCCGAACGAAATCAAATTTGAGAATTCTAAATCGGACAGCTCCTAGCAGGATAACTATGAATCACTTTGGTATTTCAATTTTGTCGATCCAATGTGTACTTAATAAGAAAAAGTGATTTGTCTTTCTCAACTTTGGACTGGCCGCCTGGCCGAACTTGTGATCAGAAAGAAAAAATAATATTTCCATGGTCATTTTTTTGCCTTAATTAGTCTGGTATCCAATTTTAAGAAAATTCTGTGGACTTATCAGTACCCCCTTAAACATGTTTTTATATTCTTCAAGTCGAGTCGAGCCAATTAATTTGCCCATGTATTCTGCAACATTCATTATTTTTCCTGTTTTCTCATAACTAATTAAAATTAAAAATCAAGTTAGGTCAAGCCGAGACAGTTGGTTACCATTTTTGACTATTTTGTGACCTCATTGAGGCTGTTATGTTATCAAGATTCTTTCAACTTGACAGGAAAATCTGTACAACAAGCAATAAAAATCATTATGACAGTTGAATTAATATGGTTTTTATTGAAAACGACTGTAACTATGTCGACAATTATATATATTGCAGTATTTCAAAAAACATACAATATTTTATTTAGCTGAATTTTGGTGATCAATATTGATGTCATTTTGGAAGGCAACATTTTTTGTAGTAAATTGGACAACTTTGAGGGCAAACAGATGCAGACTTGACAATAATGATCCAAATTAGGATTAGTTTAATAGTTCAGCAGTTGAAGTTCAACTATTGAACTTCGAATTCAGCACACCAAAATTTTTTCAGACAACATTTCATTACGAATAACAATTATTCTTGATTTCATATTTTTAGGGTTATTTTCAAAGTGATGGGAATACAAATTGTATTATACAATGTTCGAGACATTCACAGGGGAGGGCAATATCTCTAATAGTTTTTTCTTCAAAAAATTTGTCAAAATTGGTCATTTTCGGCAATATGGGCACTTTCGGCGATATGGAAACAGAAATAATGTTTTTCTTTAAATAAGAGAGAAGCTTGAGCGTTCGAAATGACGTCATAATTCTAAAAGTTTTCAATTTAAAAAGGACTCTAAAAAGAACTTAACAATAGGTTTAAATTAAGTCAAATATAAAAATGTGTAAGATTACGTATTACACCAACCGCAATCAAACAAAAAATCAAAAGCGTAGATTTGGGAAATTTAATCATGAAATATGACTTCATTCAGATAATTTCGAGATTCAAATTCTAATTTTCCGTAAAGCCCTGCTACGTATGGCCAGATATTGGGTAGATTGTCCTTAAAAGGGTGGTCGTCGCATTTTAAGGCGAAAACGGGGTTTTCAATGCCCAATTATCGCAAAAATACGAACTCTTGGACAAAGTATTACCTTTAACTAATGTATTTGAGCAAAATATTGCATCCTATAAAAAAATCGAAAGTGACGGATGGCTCGTTCAATCAGAAACTTGCTTACAAAACTGAATTATTTTATCGAAATGTATCTCCTCCCTGAGTTTTTAAAGTACAACAATGATTTATCACTTAAATTAACTGAGCAAAACGTGAGCAGATAATTGAGTTGAGTTTTTCTGAAAAGTAGTGGATTTGGTCTCAGTATCACCAAAAAACAGTATTTTGACCCTTTTTTAAGGGTCTGAATCAAAATGTATCTCCTCCCTGTATTTAAAAATTAACATTCAAAACCTACATGAATGTGCAGCTGAAGAGTCCGTGCATATTATCAAGTTGAGTTTTGTCTAAATTTTTGACTCGTTTTTCTGTAAATCGTGTTTCAAATTTCCAAAAATCAAGAAAATTTCAACTTTTTCATACAAAATATTTTTAAACTCATCAAAAAGTGCTTTCCTAGCCATATATCAAAATAAAACGAGACCAAAATGCTTGTAATTTTCCATATTTTAATAAAAAAGGCATATAAATAAAATTTGGATAATTTGTTTTTACAACCACCCCCTTAAGGGAGTTGTGAGTGTAAAGAATGCATGAGTAAAAAATAGCTTATAATATTTTATGGAATCCGTTTAACAATAATTTTTATTTAAAAGTGATGAAATGATACGTGAGTAGTATGAATAAATGTGTGATTGGTTCAGCGAGGGCCGGACAGCGGTTCTGGATGCGTGGGTGTTGGGTCGCTCCTCTTCTTTGTTCGAATTTTTACCAAATTATATCAAATGAACCTATTCTTCACTTATAAAAAACAAAGGTAACTTTTTTTAATTGTTGAAACTGATGTTTTTGAAAAACGTCATACTTTGCAAAACTTTTTGTTCAATTCAATTTGAAGCAAATATGACCGAGTTCGAGCGCATTTTGTGAATAGAAGTACATATATTTACCGTTTTTTTAAGTGCGGCACCACTAACTCACCCTTGCCCAGAATTAAAAAATGTTGCTTGCAGTTACAAGAAAAAGTTTTAGTCTCCAGTATTTTTTTTCACATTTAGTCTTATCTACCCGTTATGGACTCTTACAGTCCAGCTGGGAAATTGGGTAATTTTCCCCAGCAACTCCAACATTCAACACCCAAAACCCCCTTAAGAAGGTTCTTAATCCCAATTGTTGTAATTGCTGGGTATTTTTTACCACTTTTAATAGTCTGTAACTTGTGATTAAAATGATCAAACGTAAAAATGAAAAAAAAAATATTGTTTTGTTAAAACTTTTAATAATTTTTATAAATCCAAAGTTATTTTCAAATTAGTAACAAATTCCTAATTCGCGAAAAGTAATCACTGCATTTTCCGACACAATCTTTATTTTACTCTCACTTCTGATGATGGCTTTTTGCCGAAACGTTAAATAAATACCTTTTTTTAAGGAAAATCAAATAAATTCTTAAAGCGTATTACGAAACGAGTTTGAAAATTGCACAATTTTCCTCAGCTGCCAAAAAACTCGAGCAGTTATTATACATATTGTACAAATTAGTTGAAACTTTCAAAATAACACGGAAACATAACAGTCAACCATATGTTGGGCAAGAGACAATGAGTTTACGTTTTGGTCGTTCGTAAAATGAAAAAGTGAAATTTCGTAAAATAATCTCTTTTATATAATATGAAAATGATTTCGATGAAAATGAAAATATTAAGCGAAAAAATCCTTACAAATGTTGGTATTAAATTTGTATCACTTTGCGTTCATTTCTTTTCATCACAGATACTGCGCGCACTGCTTTATTATGAAAAGTAGCTTGTTAATCACATAACAAATAATAATAAGCCTCATTTTCGTCAATAAAGGGGATGCACGCAGCACGCTTTAAAATATACTTTTTCTATCCAGTTTTTCACAAAGAATTCATTTTTGTCATTTATATGATATTTTTATTAATATTTCTTTGGTACCCGAATTTTGGATGAAAATCCAAAAA
>SCLH01000951.1:61957-74657 GCA_004367855.1 Oikopleura vanhoeffeni | reverse complement strand
ACGGCTTCGCTAAAACTGGATCACATACTACCTGTAAAATCACGAAAAATTGACCTTAAAATCGATTTTTTTTGAAAATTTTTCATAAAAAAAAATCATAAATCTTAACATAACCAGAAAAAATTCTTTACAAGATAGCTTGAACACATTAAAACCGATTTTTTATTTTTGAAATTCCTTATTTCAAATCGACTTATTTCTTTTTAAAAATTGGCTCTTTCGAATTAAAAAAGCTTCTGAATATTGTTTGACTAGTAATCTTCGGCAGTAGCATTTAATTGCTTCTATCGAAAATCATAAAAAATGTAAATATCAAAAACTTTGACATACGGCTGTACACCGCGGAATACCGTTTGATCTAATGAGCATCGCGGTCTATCTTGTATATGACTATTTTACACAAAATTAAAATTCTTGGTTCGTATCAAGTTGATAGTATCAACGAAATAAAAATAAAAAAATATGTTATATCGATAAACACCTTTTGCAGCATCCAAAAAGTTCATTTAAAACTAATTTTTATGTGTATTATTCAAAAATCTTGAGTGAAATATTATCAACTTCTTTAAAGTGAAAGAATGAACCAGAAGCTTATATTGAAAGGTTAAATGCTGTAGAAAAAATTGAATCTGAAAAAGTGAAATAGACTTTTCTGAAAATTGTTATGCTTTGCTATTCTGATGAAAATTAGATTAACCGTATGATTACTTTATCGAAATAGTATCGAAATATTTAAAGTTCATGGCTCTCTAGTGCTAAAAACGGACATGTCATTACAAGTAAAAGAAAAAAAATATTTTTCGCCGAATAAGTCTAGCGAAATTTCTCGGATAACTTGTGGCTGCGGACACAACTCCTTTAGTTTTTTGTGAAGAAAGACGATATTTCATAATTTGATAGAATATGATAGCTTCATTTCTAAAAAATTAAACAGGAGGGTTCAAATGATTCGAATTTTTTTTCATGTCCAAAATTCACAAATATAGGACTCTATTTTGACTTTTCAAGATATGGGTTTCAAAAGTAATAGCCTAGCAAAAAACAAGCAAGATTTGGGTTTTGGGATGGAAAATCGCAAATACGTTTTACGAATATTTCATCCGAATTTTGATCCCAAACCCAAATCATGGCTATTTTTTGCAAGGGAAGGGATATAAAACAAGACAAAAGCCATCCTTTTTGGAAGCCTGATGTAAAATGCTCTGATAAATAATCTTAGAATTTCAGCTTGAGCTAAAATTTTTTCCCTCATTACTTACAGATCGTGGGTTTTTTCTTTAACTCGTTGACTCGATTTCTGATAAAGTGTCGCCATTCACCATTTCATCGCATTTTACGACGCTTAATCATCGATGACGAGATCAGTTATATAGTTATCGATAAACTCTAAAACAAAATGACGTTTGTGCTTTTGTTTGAAAATATTAACTGTATTACAGTACACCACCTTCTCAAACGTCCTGACGCCTATGATTTGAAAATTGTTGTCAGGACGTTTGAGAAACTGTCAGGACGTTTGAAAAACAGTCAGGACGTTTTGACGGTAAATGATCTTAAGTCCTAGGGCGACATTTCTTGCACAATGACAAGGCTGATATTTCTTGCACAATGACTTAAGATCATTTAAACATTATGACTTTTTTTTGGGTGAAATCACAATGACAACTTTGTCATTTCTCACACAATGACNGTCATTGTGTGAGAAATGACAAAGTTGTCATTGTGATTTAATCCAAAAAAACGTCATAATGTCACATATGCTTTTTCAATTATTTTGTCTAATAAATGACTTTATTTTAACTTTTGATTTAACTTTATGAACATGAGAAAATAGAACTGTGATTTTTAATTAACATGTAAAGGTCTTTCAATAATTTACCAAAAATAAGGAAAAACAATATTTGAGCAAAATTAAAACACTAAATTAACCAAATTCTAGAAAGGGGCTAAAAAGGCCCACCAAGTACCGTAATAGAAATAAGAAATGAGATGAGTCGTTTCCGAAAGCCGAAATGTGAACGGTTCGTAGTTCACCCGTGTGGACACACTATTTACTACAGATAAGCTCTTTGGGTAGTAAAAAAAATGATTCTAGGATGCCAACGGAGACTTTTCGAATGTAGAATTATTGGTTAATAACAAATTATCTATTTCGAACACTCATATCAGCTTTTTTTTATTAAAAAGTTAATTTTATATAAAAAAAACATAGTTTATTTCCATGAAAAGATCGAAAAGTGTCAGGACGTTTGTTTGTCAGGACGTTTGAGAAGCTGTATTATTTTGAGATTTTTGTAAGGACGTTTGATAAATTGTCAGCACATTTGAGAAACAGTCAGGACGTTTGTTGTCAGGACGTTTGAGAAGGTGGTGTATTTTTTTGGTTAAATTTTTGGAATCACCAAATAAAACCTTTGATCGTGATCAAAAAAAATTATAAGGCGTCTCGTGATTTTATTCGGACTTTGCTGTCATGAGAAAAAATTCTTACAAACGTTTGAAGTTTATCAATATATTTTTTCGACATAATTTGAGTAGTTTTTCAAATTACCGGACTTGTAAGTACCCTTAAATAACTCGGAAGGGTCGACTTTCTGTTGAAAATATGGGCAACTATGAGTCAATTATGTACTAAAACGTCACCAGAGAGCAAAATCTTCCAGTGCAATCTTAAAAATTTGACCATTTTTTGCTTTCTAGTGACCTTTCAGTACATAATTGACCAATAGTTGCTAATACTTTCAATGGAAAGTCGACCATTCCGATTATTTTTGGGGTACTCTCAAGTCTCTTGATGAACTTGAAATTGACCTTGAACTTTGACCGGTCATTGTGGTTGACCAGATGGTCGATTTGCTCTAAATCGAAAAACACCTAATTGAAAAATACTTGATTCCTGTTTGCAGAGAAAAAACACTTCGGTTCAAAAAGAGCATTTCTAGAACTCACGACAAACAAATATGCCACAAGAGTCATTTTACTAGAGAATTTTGTTAAAAACATATATTTATTTTCGAACAGAGCGATAGAAAATCATTTGAAGTTAACTATGTCGTAGTTTAAAATATAAATAAAGTTTATTAATATGAACTGAAACGTTTATTTAATAAACGTTTCAGTTCATATTATTATTGCACTTTTGTGTGTCACTGGAGGTCATTTTCGCGATTTTTTTTCTTATCCTCATTAAATGCCTTTTTATTCATTTAAAGATAAAAATGTAGGTTGATTATGAAACTTTGCTTATATGTGACTTATATATACACTTATGTACATGACTCGATTTATAAGAATGGCGACGGGTTGTCAGAATCTAGTCTCGGTACAAAATCACGTTTATAATCTACGAGTTAATTAGATAAAGTTGCTTGCGAGATTTTCCTTGCAGACAAATTCGTTTTAAAGATATGTATATCATGCCTTTTCTAAACGATGTACTCCTAAATTGAATTAAAATATTTGAAATACAGTCCACCACCGACATAAAATAGCATCTTAATAATTCTACTGGCTGTTTTATGCCTTCAGGTTCATATTTTAAATTTTGAGTTTCGTTCTAGATTCCCAGTTTGCAAAAGTTTTTCCAGAATGATACGATTATTTCTTACGTAATATAAAAATTGTCTGAGAACGGAATATATCAATAACGATTAAAAGAAATCTCTATAATAAAGTGACTGTAAATATTTTTAATGATGTGAAAATATAGGGTGTGGCCTCCGGACGCCAAAACAGATGCCATGGCATGCCAAGAGAGTTACCGAAAATCCGAGTGGCCATTTCAAATGATTTTTCGAAAATTTTTCTGTAAATTGTACCAGAGGTCACAGCAGGCTTGTAAAAGGGAATGATCCTCACGTTTTTTCGTTCCCGCCTTTCCGTACCCTGGGTGGCATTGTCATGACATGTCACCCTAGTAGAATCATTGTTTTTAAAATCACCGATAAGTCTGACTGATTTCTTCACTGAGTGGTACTCAGTGAGAACAGAGTTTTTTTCTAATTGTATTTTTTATATCGCCAGGAATCCGTTTCCCAACTAAAGTGCCTCTCAGAGAACTGAAAATGACCACACATTCGCCTGTCACCTGTGGGGAAAATTAAGAAAACAAATCTTCAACAAACGGATCGGACCATTTTTTGTATTTTGATCAAAAATCATTTGTGGTTTATATTTATAACTAGCGTGAGAACCATTCGATTTTGAGTCATAATCGACCACGCGGGTTCATTTTTTTTTCATAATTTGTTTCGTTTTTCATAAACTTATACAGTACATAAACATAAATGTGTGTACATAACTTATACAGTACAGGTATAAGTTTTTGAACAATGGTCCGATTTGAAGCTATTTTTCGATTTTTGTCTTTATCTGTTTGGTAATTTTGAGCTATCTAACTCAAGCTTGCTAACTCAACTTGATGAGTCCTATCGAAAAGCCGAAATATAAACGGCGTCTAAATTTATCACGTAGAGGCATTTTTTGGTAAATGATATGCTCAAAGATGCTAAAAAACAATATTTTTCGATACTACAGTATAAGGTTTTGTTCGAATTTCAGTTTAATATTTCAAAAATTATTTTTTAGTTTCACTAACTTTCAGATTTTTAAAAATAATTCTATTAAATAATTATGGACATATTAAAATTATTCTACCAGACTGACTTTTGTCATGTTTTTTTTCAGTAGCGGGAAGATAAACTCACTAGGGAACTCCCTGATTAATCATAACTTGATCTTTATACTACTTTTCATAACTGAAAGGTCGATATTTTTTAGTATAGTAAATATTAAAACATAAATCATGATTTGCATCCGAGGGCGCCCGAATGAGTTTATTGACTTCTAACCAGCTTATTTACAGCAACCAATTTCTTCCAATTATTTTTAACTTTTCTCCGAAAAATGGAAGAAAATATATCTAAACCTAAGAAAAAAGCGCCAGCACCAGAGAAAAATGACGAGAAATTAGAAGAAAAACCATCTAGAAAAGGTGTTCAATGGGGAGATGATGTTCAGGAAGTTGAGCAAAAGAAAACGCGAAAAACGGTTTATCCGTCCGGACCACAATTTGCACCACCAGAACCAGTCCCAGAACGGTTATCAACCAAGTAAGAAATTAACTTGTTGTTTTGCGATTTCAATATATATTTTGTATGATTTTTTTATGAAATAGATTTTTTTTGTTCATAATTTTTGCCCATTGTCTTTTTTAGTGAACTTAAAATTTATTGTTTGATGAAACATTTGAGAAAACATAAGAACTAACCTGACAAAAATTGGATGATTTAAGGTTTCGATTTTCTTTTTATTATCGTCAAAACTTTGATTGAAACGATTCCAAACTTTTTCTGGAAAATCTACTTTTTTTAAAAAGATTATCCAGTTGACTACCGAATTGTTTTGAAAGGTGCGCCTAAGTCGTGCGAACATTTGGGCTGCATTTTTAGCTCTCTAGCGCTATTTTTAGTCTATATGAGTATTTTTAGTTATTGTTAATGGACAATAAGACGTTTTCAGATCACCAAAACGACAAAAATAAGCTTCTCCTCTTATTACACTGACTGTACTCCTTATCCGAACATCTCAGCTGGGTCTAAAATCGTTCGGATTAGGGTGCGTTCTGATCAGGGTACAGTCAGTTTAATAAAAAACGATAAACTTTAGTTTAAAAAAAATATGTCTCCAAAAACGCTTATTTAATTTTTCATTTAATAAAAATTATACAATATAAGGAATAAATGGCTGATAAAGTTTACAAAGAAACTAAAATCGTAGTAATATTATTTTTTTGTCACAATTTATCTCGAAAGTTCTCCAGCCAAATAATTCTCTTAAATTATTCAGAAAATATATTTTTTATCATGATTTCATATCATTGATTTTCGACGGAAATAAAAAAATATACAGTTAGTTCAAAATCAAATGAACATATCTAAGTAAATTTCAAATCGACATGCTTGGTTTTAGATTCACAAAAGGTCGTTAAAGGGATATATCAACTTTATAAAAAATGAATAATTTAATTTTTTATATCTTTCCAGATAAAATTTTGTTTTGTGAAAGTTGATTTACAGTGAGTGAGTCTTTAACCGATAAGTATTGGAAAAAACTGGATCTGGTCCGATTATTATTTTATGTAGATTCCTGTAGTTAGTAGTTGAAGATATATTTTAAACAAAGCATTTTGATTTGAAATTTACTTACAGTAGATATGTTCCTTAATTTTTGTAAAAATTCAAATTTTTGTAAATATTCAAAGTTTTGTAAAAATTAAAATTTTTAATTGTTGTCTAAAACCAATGATTTGAAATCATGATTCATGATAAAAAATATTTATTCTGACTGATTTTAAGTACATCCGCTGATCGAACTGATTGGCCAGTGAAATTTAATTGCAAAAATTTAACTTCTATGATTTTTGTAATATTTATTTTTATCAAAATTGTTGAAATCAAGTTCCGTAGTTTGTCAGATTAATTCACTATTTGCCTTTTATGTATTCGATGCCTTTTGAAAGCTTCCGCTTCGCAACAAATTTTAGCGATTACTAAGTGATTTCGAACTACTCGAGTTTATAAGTGGCTCATGAACTTTAATAAAAAATATACTTATGCCGTCAGTTTGGCTCAAAATTAATTTGCGAAAGATAAAAAGTTCACTGTTTCAGATTCTGATAACCCTGAATTACCAAGAAAACAATATTTGACCAAGCCAAGGTTCAATAAATGTAAGGGGTTAATATTAAGATTTTTGATTAATCCAAATTTGACCAATCATAAACGTTCATTTTGATCACAAAAATTTCGATTTTTTTGTTATAATTCGGGTTCTTTTGTAGTTTTAACACCTAAAAGATTGATTTGGTGCATTTTTGTGACATAATAACTGGCATAAAATTTTGGGTCATCACTCTCAAGTATCAAATGGTTGTTTATGATAAAACAAGACGAATGAGATACATATGCAGCATATATATCGATTACGCACTTCCTTGGTCGTTTTTTGCTTAGAATTATTTTTTAGAAGTTTTGCCTACCTTCTCTTCGATCCAACGAAAGAGACGTTTTTAAAGATTCAGGGACTTCCCTGGTTAGTATTCGCCAATTTTTTCGTTAAAAACTGCCTGGTTATTTATTGATAATTTTTTGTTTAAAAACTTCCTGGTCGTTTTTTTTTGCTTATTTTTTCGTTCAAAAACTTACTGGTTATTTATTGATAATTTTTATCGTTTTAAAAAACTTCCTGGTCTTTTTTTGCTTTATTTTGTCGTTAAAAACTTCCTGGTTATTATTGATAATCTTTCTCTCGTTCTCAAAAAACCTTAATAGGTCGTTCTTTTGTGCTATTCTGGCACAGCGCGTGGACGAAAATAATGTGGCGACCCGAGAGTCAAAGATTCGGTTGTAGTGAGGAAAATGAAGCAGTTTTTCAATTTTTTGATTCTCTTCTCTAAGAGCCTTAAAATTTATCGTTTATGGCACTCTTCAGACTTATTTAATAAACGAATCGAAATTTATTTTTGATTAAAGAAGGATCCATGAAGTTTTATGGTATATTTTTTTCAAAAACTTTTTTTTAGTAAACTGCAAGCCTCTCAACCATAAGATCGGGCCCTGAAGAAGAATCAGGGTGTAAGCTCTATAATTCGATAATAATATTTTTGCTTTTAACATTTCTGAAGACTCAAACTTTATTTTAGCACAGTTATTTGCAGTAATACACTAAAAGGGGGGGGCATCGTCGGTATAACGGATTCAATGTTCTTTTACCGCTCGGCCATAGTTTTATTTGCACAAAACTCTTTGAGTGTCAATGCTGGCGTCTTGCAATCGAAACTAATGTTATGATTGTAACATTTCCAATGAAATCGCTTAACATTATACCCTTATGACCTTATTGACTTAAATCTAAAGATGTGTGGCTTGAAAAAACGAGAATGATCGCCGTCCCATGAGTGGCTAGAAGGGGCTCTTAGAGCAACTCAGTGCTTAGATGGCTCCCAAACCACTATTTCTTACGATTAATCAAAAACTGTACATAAAGGGATCGACAAAATCTAGAAACGCACATCTGATCGTCCGATTGTCTGTGACCATTTATTACGCGATTGAACAAACTTTGTTTCTTTGTCAATTTTGATCGATCATTGGGAATTCCGATTTTATCAATTCGTGCTCTTTTGGAAGCACTTAGATCGCACAATTCTCACAAAAAGACAAACAAATAAATAAGTTAAGGTCAAGTGTGGTCCGCAGTCAGATCCAGGTATTCTTTTTTATAGCAGCTAGAAAGTCAGCGGAAAATAAATGTCTTGCAGTGCGAAATTCGCTATAGGTACACAAACAATATTCCTTATGAAAAAATTTTTTAATCTTGACCGCAGCACGCGTAGCCAATTCTTATATTAAACTTATTTTCCTCTAGCGCCTCGCATATCATGTTGGGCCGTGAGGTTTATTTCCGTTCGCAAGATAAATTTTTTTTTCTGCCACTCCTTCAGAATAACAATGAAAAAAATCAAAAGTGGTACGTCTCGAACGAATATCTCATTGGATCGAAATTATTTCCTATACAGAAGCGATCTACTTGGTCTACTGAGTAGGCTTCCGATCATTCTACATTTGAATAACAAAATTAATAGGCTGTCTCTTCATACAAAAGACTACCCGGGGAAAATCAACTACTTCTAAATTAAAAGTTTCCGTATTTGGATTGGGATTTACTTCATTCTAATTGACTTCTGTCCAGTCTGATATATGCTATCAATATCTAGAAAAAGCATCGTCATGATTTCCGGTTAGCGTTTAACTTACTGATTGCATACTTAGGTCTTGTTTTAAGATAGACTTAATTACACAACATGAAATTTCCGAAATTAGATACTAAAACGACCAGAACAGATCGAATCAAATAAAGTCAAATGTCCAGATTCAATCGGGATGAAGAGGATTTATGAACAGCTTGATTTGCTAAAAGTTTTTAGAAAAATTCAGCACCATAAAACTGCATTGGATGTCTTATAATAATAAATTTTCGATTTGTTTATTAAATTAGTCTAAAAAAGCTCACCAAACATGAATTTTTAAAGCCTCGTAGGAGAAGAGATAAAAAGTGAAAATCTGCTTATTTTTCGCTCACACCCGACCTGAGTTCAGAAGCAAAAACAACGACGCATGATAATATTTTTAAAGAAAAATTATTATCAAATAAATCTACCAGAAGTTTTTTAAACGAAAAAATTAAGCAAAAACGACCACGCAGGAAGCTTTTTAACAGACAAAATTATAATAAATAACCAGGAATGTTTTAACAACGAAAATAAATAAGCAAAAACACGACCGGAACCTTTTTAAAACGACCAAATTATCAATAGAACTAACCAGGGAAGTTTTTAAACGAAAAAAATAAGCAAAAACGGCCAGGAAAGTTTTTTAACGAAAAAATTATCATAATATAACCCAGGCAGTTTTAAGTAAACAAGTCCTAATCTTAAAACGATCTCTTTCGTCCGGATCGAAAGAGAAACGTAGGCCAAAACTTCTAAAATTATTCTAGCAAAAAATCGACCAGGAAGTTGTCGTAATCCGATTATGTTGCATAAAGTTTAACTATTTGAAAAAATGTCCAAATTACATATTATATGCAATTTGAACATTTTTTCCAAAAGTTAACCTTCGAAAAAAAATCGAAAATTTTTCGATGAACCCAATTTTAACACGAATTAATTTGCTGGATAATAATTCTAAATTTGAAATTCTTCAGTTTTCAGATTCTGAGATCCCTGAAATTGTTTTACACCTGAAATCGCTAACTTTGACATATACAAATTTCAAACATCTTTGTCGTCAAAATTGACGTAGTTCAAACAGAAAAACATTCAAAATTATCCAGATTTTCAGAGTGAAGCCGAAATAAGCAATTATTGATCCATGTTAGACACTTTGACCATTTAATACTGCTAACATGATGATTCTGAGTTTTTGTAGTATTTTTCTATTCGATGACAATTATTAGAGCACCTAGACCGCTAGAACCAAACAATTTTCTTGACACTTGAATTATCGACTTGGAAAATTTTCGATCTTGATAAATTGATCCATAAAAATTCTTTACAGACTTCTTACTAAAATTCACGAAGGAATTTGCCGATGATAATTCCTAAATGGTAATTAAAAAAATTATTTGATCTTAATTTTTTGCCAATTTCAACATTAATCTGAACCGACGATTTTAATCCAATGACTGCCAAAAAATTTGAGGAAGTCAGTTTTTATAAAGTTTAAAGTTATTTATAAATATTCGGAAGTTTATCTACTATACCTAGGGTTTCCACCATTAATATCGACTTATAGAAATAATGGGTGGTTTGTTCTGAAACTTCTTGAGGGTGAATAACTGATAGGTACACAAAGCAAGTATTCCTTATGAAAAAATTTTTTTAATCTTGACCGCAGCACGCCGGTAGCCAATTCTTTAATATTAACGTTATTTTCCTCTAGCGGCCTCGCATATCAGCTATGGGCAGTCGAGCGTATTTATTTCCGTTCGCAAGCATTCAAATAATTTTTCTTTCTGCCACTCGCTTCAGAATAACAATGAGAAAAAATCAGAAACGTGAGACGTACTCGAACGAATAATCTCATTGGATCCGAAATGTAGTTTCCTAATACAGAAGCGAATCTACTTGGTCTCACTGATAGGCGCTTCCGCCTTTATTCATTTCTTACATTTGAATAAAACAAAATTAATAGGCATAGGTCTCTTCACTACAAAAGACTACCCCGCGGGAAATTCAACATTACTTCTCAATTAAAATGTTTCCGTATATTGATTGGGTATTTACATTCATTCTATTGACTTCGTGTCCAGTCTGATTATTGCTAATCAATTCTTAGAAAAAAGATCGTCTTGATTTCCGGTTAGCGTTTAACTTACTGATTCTGCATCTTAGAGTCGTTTTAGATTAGCTTAATTTACACAACATGAAATTTCCGAACATTACGATACTAAAAACCGACGACAGAACAAGAATCTGAATAAATAAAAGTCAAAAATGTCCAGATTCAATCGAGATGAAGAGAATATATGACATCAGCTTGATTTGCTAAAAGATATTTTAGAAAATCAGCACCATAACAACTGCATTTGGATGTCGTTATAATAAAATAAATTTGATATGTGTTATTAAAATTAGTCTTAAAAAAAGTGCACCAAACACTGATTATCGTTACAAGCCTGTAGAGAAGAGATATAAAAGTTGAAAAATCTGCTGTATTTTTCCTCAACGCCGACCTGTTCAGAAAGCAAAAAAGACGAAGTAAACAAACATATCATAAATCAAGTATTTATTGGATAGAAAGACAGGAAGTATTAAGAAGTTACTCAATCAAATACCAGAACGTATTTTAAACGAAAAAATACGCAAAAAACGACCCAGGAAACTTTTTAAACGCCAAATTATAGAATACTAACAATAACCCCATGAAATTTTTAACACGAAAATAATAAGCAAAAACCGACCACGGAACTTTTAAAACACCAAACACTTATTCAAAGACATAACCAGGTGAAGTGTATTTAAACGAAAAATAGTACCCGTAAAAACGAGCCAGGAAAGTTTTGTTAACTGAAAAATTTCTATAAATAACCCAGGACGGTTTTAAGAAAAAAGTCCTAAATCTTAAACGATTCTCTTTCGTCCGATCGCAAAAGAGAACGTAGGCCAAAACTTCTAAAATTATTTAGCAAAAAATACGACCAGGAAGTTTCGTAATCGAGATTGGCTCCCTCAACCCACATTTCTTAGATTAATCAAAATGTCATAAGGGATATCGACAAAATCAGAAACCGCACACTGATCGTCGATTGTCTGTGACATTTTTAGAATGAACAAACTTTTTTTCTTTTCAATTTTATCGAAATATTTGGAATTCCGATTTTATTCAAATTGTGTCTTTTGGAGCACTTCAAGCAAATTCTAACAAAAAGACAAACAAATAAATAAAGTTAAGGTCAGTGTGTCCGCAGTCAGATCCAGGTCATTTTTTTTACAAGCTAGAACGTCGGAATAAAGCTCTGCAGGTGCGAAATTCGATAAGGAACAAACAATTTCCTTATGAAAATTTTTAATTTTGACCGCAGGGTAGCCAAATCTTATATTTAAACTTTATTTTCGCTCTAGCGCCTCGAATATATGTTGGGCCGTGAGGTATTATTTCCGTTCGCAATAATTTTTTTCTGCATCTTTCTAGAATAAAATGAGAAAAATAAAAGTGGGACGTCATCGAGATTCTCATTGGTCGATTATTTCCTATCAGAACCGATTATTGGTCTACTAGTAGGTTCGATATCTTCATTTTCAAAATTAATGGGATCATCTTNTAAAATATTTTTTTTCGGATTTATTCTGGTCAACTCAAATAAATAATTTTAAATCTTAGGTAATATAACGGAGAAAATCGATTCAAAAATCGAGAATTTTGTTTTTGTCTCATATAGTACATAAACAAAAATGGGCCAATCATTATCCAATTTATTGCAAATTGAGCTTTGTTTGCGCGAACGGTTTTTTATCAAACCTAGTTTCGCGCGTTTTTGTGAAACACAGAAAATAAAAATGAGCAATATCGAAGATTTTTATACCCATCCAAATCTGCACCTTCAATCTGCTGTGAAATTCCGTGATAAAAAGTAACTG
>SCLH01000951.1:41926-58815 GCA_004367855.1 Oikopleura vanhoeffeni | reverse complement strand
ATGAACCCAATTTTAACACGAATTAATTTGCTGGATAATAATTCTAAATTTGAAATTCTTCAGTTTTCAGATTCTGAGATCCCTGAAATTGTTTTACACCTGAAATCGCTAACTTTGACATATACAAATTTCAAACATCTTTGTCGTCAAAATTGACGTAGTTCAAACAGAAAAACATTCAAAATTATCCAGATTTTCAGAGTGAAGCCGAAATAAGCAATTATTGATCCATGTTAGACACTTTGACCATTTAATACTGCTAACATGATGATTCTGAGTTTTTGTTGTATTTTTCTATTCGATGACAATTATTAGAGCACCTGGACCGCTAGAACCAAACAATTTTCTTGACACTTGAATTATCGACTTGGAAAATTTTCGATCTTGATAAATTGATCCATAAAAATTCTTTACAGACTTCTTACTAAAATTCACGAAGGAATTTGCCGATGATAATTCCTAAATGGTAATTAAAAAAATTATTTGATCTTAATTTTTTGCCAATTTCAACATTAATCTGAACCGACGATTTTAATCCAATGACTGCCAAAAAATTTGAGGAAGACAGTTTTTATAAAGTTTAAAGTTATTTATAAATATTCGGAAGTTTATCTACTATACGGTATAGTCTATACCTAGGGTTTCCACCATTAATATCGACTTATAGAAATAATGGGTGGATTGTTCTGAAACTTCTTGAGGGTGAATAATATATTGCAAAATGGAAAAAATTATTATGAAAAATTTTTTTGGTAGTCACGTGATCAAAATATAGCGATTTTTCGTTTTTTCAGTATTTAATTGATTTAAAACAGATGCCAAATCGGTCGTTTTTGGGTCAACGTCACTTATAAATGAAATTAACAAACTTTTTAGAAAAAAAAATAAAAAAATTCAAAATTATGATTTTTTGGCTCCAAAACCTCCGAAAAACCCCCCTGATTTGGCCAAAAATACGATTTTTCGAACTAAATTATCATTTTTTTGAATAAAAATTGATTTTCGAAAAAAAATATTTATACCAAAAGACGCGCAATAAAATTTCACACAAACCAGTATATGTTTAAAATCAACCCTAAGTAGTCGATTTTGGCCGAAAATCGATTGGTGGAAACCCTAACTATACCGTATAGTCTATACGGTTTAGCCTATGTAAAACTAAGCATATGTGAACTTAGTTTATTCCTTTTCAAGTAAATAATCAAATCTATATTTTTGTAAACTATCGTGCCCTGACCATAAGTTGTTTGAAATTCTGACGAGGTACCGTTTATTATATACATTCGATGAACAAAAGAATGCTCGAACTTGACTGATTGCAATCATCAAATATTTAAGATATTTTTTTTCGATAATAATAAAACTTTATTTCAAAGATTTAGGAACTGTACATTAACTGTAAAATTTAAGGAAACCAAAATACAATAAAGGCTGCCTATGTAGAACATTTAATGTTTGTGACTTGATTTGATGTTTTGGTNAAATCTGGTTATTTATTAGATAATCTTTCTCTCGTTCTTCATTAAAAACCTTAATAAGCTCGTTCTTTTGTCTATCCGGCACAGCGGTGGACGAAATAATGTGGCGACCCGAGAGTCAAAGATTCGGTACTGTAGTGAGGAAATGAAGCAGTTTCAATTTTTTGATTCTCTTCTCTAAGAGCCTTAAATTATCGTTTATGCGCACTCTTCAGACTTATTTATAACGAATCGAAATTTATTTGATAACAGAGGATCCATGACAGTTTTATGGTATCCATTTTTTCAAAGAACTTTTAGTAAACTGCAAGCTCTAACCATAAGATCGGGCCCTGAGAGAACTACAGGGTTAAGTCTCTATAATTCGGATAAAATAATATTTTTGCTTTTAACATTCTAGAAACCAGTCAAAACTTATATACATAGATTGATTTGAAGTAACTACACTAAAAGGGGGGGGTCATCGCGGTAAACGATCATGTTCCTTTACGCTCGGCCATAGTTTATTTGCACCAACTCTTTGAGTGTCAATAGCGTGGCGTCTTGCAATTTCGAAACTATGTTATGATTGTCAACATTTCCAATGAAATCGCTTAACCTCATATATCCCTATATGACCTTATTGACTTAGATCTAAAGATGTGTCGGCATTGAAAAACGAGAATGTAACCGCCGTCCCATGAAGGGCTAGAAGGGGCTCCTTAGAGCAAACTCCAGTGCGTTCTAGATTGGCTCCTCAAACCACTATTTCTTACGATTAATCCAAAAACAATGTACAATACAAGGGACTTCGACAAAATCTAGAAACGCACATCTGATCGGTTCCCGATTGTCTGTGACCATTTATACGCATTGAACAAACGTTTCTTTTCGTTTGTCGAATTCTTGTATCGATCATTGGGAAGTTCCGATTTTATCATATTCGTGCTCTTTGGAAGCATCTCAGATCGCACAATTCTCACAAAACAGACAAACAAATAAATAGAGTTAAGTCAAGTGTGGTCCGCAGTCAGATTCCAGGTATTCTTTTTTCAAGCACTAGAAAGTCACGGAAACATAAATGTCTTGCAGGTGCGAAATTCCTGATAGGTACACAAAGCAAGTATTCCTTATGAAAAAATTTTTTTAATCTTGACCGCAGCACGCCGGTAGCCAATTCTTTAATATTAACGTTATTTTCCTCTAGCGGCCTCGCATATCAGCTATGGGCAGTCGAGCGTATTTATTTCCGTTCGCAAGCATTCAAATAATTTTTCTTTCTGCCACTCGCTTCAGAATAACAATGAGAAAAAATCAGAAACGTGAGACGTACTCGAACGAATAATCTCATTGGATCCGAAATGTAGTTTCCTAATACAGAAGCGAATCTACTTGGTCTCACTGATAGGCGCTTCCGCCTTTATTCATTTCTTACATTTGAATAAAACAAAATTAATAGGCATAGGTCTCTTCACTACAAAAGACTACCCCGCGGGAAATTCAACATTACTTCTCAATTAAAATGTTTCCGTATATTGATTGGGTATTTACATTCATTCTATTGACTTCGTGTCCAGTCTGATTATTGCTAATCAATTCTTAGAAAAAAGATCGTCTTGATTTCCGGTTAGCGTTTAACTTACTGATTCGCCATACTTAGGTCTGGTTATTAAGATAGACTTAATTTACACAACATGAAATTTCCGAAATTAGATACTAAAAACGACCAGAACAGATCTAATAAATAAAGTCAAATGTCCAGTTCAATCGGGGATGAAGAGAATTATATGAACAGCTTAGATTTGCTAAAAGTTTTTTAGAAAATCAGCACCATAAAACTGCATTGGATGTCTGTATCAATAAATAAATTTTCGATTTGTTATTATAAATTAGTCTTTAAAAAAAGCTCACCAAACATGATTATCGTTACAAGCCCTCGTAGGAGAAGAGATAAAAAGTTGAAAATCTGCTTATTTTTCGCTCAACCCGACCTGATTCAGAAAGCAAAAACAGACGAGCCCATGATAAGTATTTTTAAGAAAATATTTTACTCAAATAAATCACCAGAAGTTTTTTAAACGAAAAAATTAACGCAAAAACACCACCGCAGGAAAGACTTTTTAACGACAAAATTATAGAATATAAAATAACCGGATATTTTTAACACGAAAATAATAAGCAAAAACAACGACCGGAACCTTTTAAAACGACCAACATTATTAATAGACACTAACCAGGGAAGTTATTTAAACGAAAAAAAAGTAACGCAAAAACGAGCCAGGAAAGTTTTGTTAACTGAAAAATTTCTATAAATAACCCAGGACGGTTTTAAGAAAAAAGTCCTAAATCTTAAACGATTCTCTTTCGTCCGATCGCAAAAGAGAACGTAGGCCAAAACTTCTAAAATTATTTAGCAAAAAATACGACCAGGAAGTTTCGTAATCGATATGTTGGCCATTAAAGTTTAACTATTTGAAAAAATGGTCCAATTACATATTATATGCAATTGAACATTTTTTCCAGAAAGTCATAACCTTCGAACGAAAAAAATCCGCAACAAATTTTTCATTGAGAACCCAATTTTTAAACGAATATTAGCTGGATAATAATTCCTAAATTGACATTCTTCAGTTTTCACGATTCTGACGATCCCCTGAAATTGTTTTACACCTGAAATCCGCTAACTCTTTGACCATATACAACTTTCCAAAACAGTCTTTGTCGGTCAAAATGCGTAGCTTCAAACAGAACAAAAAACAGAATATACAACATTATCCAGTATTCTCCAGAGCTGAGCCGAAATAGCCAATTAATTGATCCATGTTAGACACTATGACCTAACTAATACTGGCTACACTGGAGATTTGGGACATTTTTTTATTCGTTGAGGTTTTTCTTGTATTTTTTTGTTCTTGTAATTGTTCTATATCCGTATGATCAATTATTAGAGACCTGGACCGCTGACCAACAGATTTTGACACAGTTCTGAATTATCTGATTCATGGGGAGAAATTTTCGATACTTGATTAAATTGATCCAATACAAAAAATTCTTTACAGCGACTTCTTTTACTAAAACGTTCACGAAGGAATTTGCCGATGATAATCTACATGGTAATCTCAAAAAATTATTTCGATCATTACTTTTTTCCACTTTCCCATTATCTGAAACGCCGTTTCATCACAAATGCAGACTGCCAAAAATTTGAGGAAGTCAGCTTTTAATAAAAGTATTAGAAGTTATTTCATCAAAATTCGGAAGTTTACTCTGACTTACGGTATAGTCTATACCTAGGGTTATCCACCATTAAATATCGGACTATATAGCAACTACATGGCAGTGGCTTTCTGTTCTGAAACTTATCTTAGAGGGTGAATAAAATATATTGCATACATTCCGCAAAAAATGATTATGCAATACATTTTGTTATTGGTAGTTCTTGATTAGGTAAGTTTTCGTCTTTTCAGTATTTATTGATTTTACAACAAATTGCCCAAATCGACGATCGTTCAATTTGGGCGTCAACCGTCACTTCTAATGAATTAAAAACTTTTTCAGAAAAAATAAAAAATTTCACATTCTGATTTTTTTGGCTCCAAACCTCGCGAACACACCCCGCCCTATTTGTGCATAAAATCAGGATTATTGTCGAAGAACTAACATTAATCATCTCTTTTTTGGAAATCACAGAGAATGCTTGTTGTCTCGAAAAAAGCATATTCCTATAACCAAAAGCGCGCGCAAAAAACTTTGCACGACAACCAGTATATGTTATAAAATCAACCCTACAGTAGTCTCGATTTTGCGCCGAAAATCGAAATAATGGTAAGAGGACAACCTACAACTATCTTATTACCGATATAATTATGACGTTTGCCCTATGTTACATTAGCATAGTGTGAAATAGATTTATCTCCTTTTTAACCAAGCCATAATTAATCAAATCTTATTCTTTGCTAAACTATCGTGCCCTGACCATAAGTTGAATTTGTTTGACAATATCTGACGAGGTACCGGTATTTACTTATAACATCAGAATGAAGCGATATGCTCGAACTTGACTTGATCCTGCAATCATCATTAATATTTAAGAATGATTTTTTTATTTCATTAATAGAACTTATATTTGCAAACAGATTTAAGGAACTGTTACATTAACGACTCGTGCACAATTTTAAACGGGAAACCAAAATACCCGAATTACAAGCGCCTGTCGCTTATGGTAAGAACAGGTATGTCTTGTGACTTGATTTAGTGTTGGTAGAATACGCTTGAATACCGTATGATCAAATAGCTTATCGAAAAGTGCTAATTGATTTTGAGTATGCTTGATCAAAAGATAGTGCACTACCTCATTTTTTCAAAAGAAGTATTTTTTGAAAAGTTTTTCATAAAAATTTTTCACAATTTGGACAACAAGTTGTGTCAATTTTCATAAATAGTTTTTCAGTGTACTGTCCAAAATGTCCATACGTGGACAAAATGGACTGTACTGTAGGCGCGTTGTTCCGGCGAGGTTTGCAATTATATGATGGTTTACATGGCAAAAGGGAGTGACACAGACAAAAAAGGGTGAAAAAATGCAGGATTAACGGCAGGGAGCATATTTGTGTTAACAATGATTTGAAGACGAGTTTGTATTATTTTATGGTGAAATTTGGAACGTATCTTTCTTTTTCTTTCAATTTGGTTGTTTCATAATAGATTGGTTATTTCAGTGTTCTTTCTATCTTCTTTCTATTTTTTATTGATGTACCAGAATCTTCTTTTATGAATTACAGATTTTTTAGTTTTGGCTCTCCCACGTCGCTGCACCACCCTCTCGTCCATTTCTGTCATCCGTAGCAAATTTTCGCAATCCATTTTTTTTATTATTACATTATGAATTAATTACATACATTATTGACGATTTTTACTGTTTAATTAAGTTTTTATAGGTCATTTTTTTAAAAGAAACAAAATTAAACTCAATTTTTCAAAAGGAGGTCTTTTTATTTTTCTTTGATGCAGATTGCATATTTAATTCGTTTGTTATTTTTGGCATATTTAATTATATTCTTGAAATTCTCAAGAGATGAAAATGTGATATGATGACATTTTATCAGAAGAGAATTTAATTTCATATTTAAAGGAAATTAATAAGTTAAGATACCGTATATTTTCGATTTTTTGACTAAAAATTGAAGATATTATGAAATAACTCTTCAATAAGAGAGTATTTTGTGAATGACGTCGTTTTTTTTACCTTTGCCTTAATTGTTGCATTGAATAGATTGAAAAACTAGACATAGGATGAAGTTGTATGATAGCTCTTTCGAATGAGCTATCATACAACTTCATCCTTTGTCTAGTTTTTCAATCTATTCAATGCAACAATTTAGGCACAAGTAAAAAAAAACGACGTCAATCCAAAAATTTATGAACCTTAGATGAATTATGAGAATATTGTAAAGAAAACCAATTTGTGAGAAGTCAAGTTTAATCAGTACACCATGGTATCTAAAAGGTGTTTCAGCGTGCATTTTCCGAACAAAAAATATATATTTGGAAATTTGTAAAAAAAATTCGTTTAACCACTACTAACTAAACCAAAAGATCCCAAAATAATTTTAACTATTTTGACCAATTTGGGCAAATTAAGCACGAGCGTGCTTTCTGTGCACAAATTGATCGTAATTAAAATTTTGTATTTAGACAAATTTGAGAACAGAAAGCAAGAGTTTGCTTAGGGAACCCAAATGTGTGAATTAAACACCGACTTGTTACTTCATATAAACTTATTTTTTCAGATCTCGAGCTACAGAAACAGAAAACAAGGAACCTTGGGACCGCGCATATGTTGAAGCCACTATTACGGATTTTAAAATGCCGTCACCTTGGCCTCATAGGTGGAGAATTATATGGCATCACGTTTTCAACGTTCTTATGTTCATACTATCGCTACTTGCCAGTACTTTTCAATACGTAAGTTATAACTTCGAAAGAACAATATTAGGAATAAAAAAATTCAAGGGCCAAATAAGATTTGATCTTCAAACCATAAACTCCATAAATTCATGACTTATTTGAGATAGCATTAAAAACAAATTTTTTTTTAACATTTCAATCTTAAAAATTTTTAAATTGAGATTTTTGACTGAAAAAACGTATAAGTTATTATGCCTTCTCTAAGAGACCGTTATTTGCTATCAAAAAGCGTATGTTGATTAACCAACCAGCTGCATTTCAAGCCAAATTGATAGTCGGCTGCAATCGAAAACTCACCCGTAAAAAACGGTTTACCAGATCAGTATATGTATTGTTTAACTAAAACAAGCGAAAAATTTACCTAGAGTTTCCTAGATCAAAATTGAGTCATTAAAAAAAAATATTTTGATTATTTAAAATATTTCGATACAAAAAAATATACCCAAAACCAGGTTTTGTTATAATGGTCAGGATTCCAAATTTAAGAATTGAGGTTCTTAGTTTTTTAGACGAGTCTGGTCGAAATTCACGATTAGCACTATTATTGATCTCATTGGGTTAGATTTTCATACAACCAAATTGAAAAAATATGAAGGTGTCAAGTTAATAATTTTTAAGGGGAGCTTTTAGAAGCCAATAAACTTTTGAACAAAAAATTGCTTGCACCAGGAAGTTGAAGTGAACATTGGCGGAAAAATCAGTAAAAAATGTTTTATCTTTTAAGATTTCATTCGCTGTTATTTGCTACAATTTGAATATCTATGGTATGAATAAACAGCAAGTTACGAACACCTATAGTTGCACATGCTCTGGAGTAGTCTCCGAAAATGACTATTCCCCAAATTGTAATCAACAAGTCATCTACGAAAGATCAGCATGGTATGCCGTGATTGTCTTAATTTTTCCCGAAATTTGGTGCATTTTTTACAGTTTTTATTTCGTGGTTTTTAAAAAAGTTGAGTGGCCCTCTGCTGGACAATTTGCGCTTTTGCTTGGTATGGAGACCTTGAGTGCCTTTGGTTCTGCATTAATGATGTTAATAGTCAGGAATCCCAAATTTTTTGTTGAAATTTTTAAGTTCTTATATCCTTTTACCAACCAAACTCCATCTCAAAAACGTTTACTATCTCTTAAGAGCGTGTTTGAATCTCACTAATGTTGTCCAAGTGATTGTCTTAGTGATTGCTTGAGTGATTACACACCGATCAAATTTAGCGGTCCATATCAAGCATTCCCTTTCTATAATAATACTCGCAGGACACTCACTAAAGACAACACTTAGTGGGCATATCGTAACACCGCGCCTATATAGATGATAGTAAACGTTTATTTGGCATGGATTTTAGTTAGTAAAAGGATTATTTGATTTACACCGATTGTGATCGGTTTGACCTATTTAGTCTGGTTCGAAATTTTACGACAATTTTTCATTGAGAAAAATACTCCTTGAACTTACCGTCGACAGGCACTTAATTAATCTTGTGATTTCGACCTTAAATTTGATTTGAAGATAAAAAAACAGATGATCAAAAAAAAATCTTATCGTAGCGTGAACATTGTCCAAAAATATAAACTTTCGAAATTGTTGCTGTAATTTTGACAGTTTGAAAGACAGCTTATACTTGTGAGCACAATTTAGTTTGACAACCATCAAAGAAATATGTCATGAGCAATTTCCGAACGAAAATTAATTCCTTAAATTTGCCCAGGTGCAAAAATATTAAATATAATTAAACATACATTTGTGATTTCAACTTAAAGTTGCTCCGTACATTTCAAAAACTCTTGCTATTGCGCTGATGACTCTTCCTACAGTTATACCGATTATAGTTCAATTTTTTTCTAAATCAGGCTTGTGATATAGTTTTGTCCTAATATGAAAAGAATGTAGTATGAAGCCGGAATGAAGCCTAATTTTGGCCACTGACTAACAAATATGTTGCAATTAAACTTCAGGACCCCACTTTTAATTTATTTTGATTTGAGAAATTTGATTTTGAGTGAACCAGAAATAGAAGTTCGAAAATAAATGTTTTCAACAAAAGCACCACCAAATTAAAGCTCAGATCACTATTCTTGTAACGCGTTTTACCGGTTACGCGCTGCAACGATTTGTATTAAAATTGGCGAAAATACCAATAGTGTAAATTTCAAATAATCATAAAACAGTTTTAAAATGTTATAATCTCATTGATATTTTAATAAAACTTACAGTTTCCTGTAATACACTATAAACATTCAATAGTCAAATAGGTCAAAGCGCAGATCTTCAAAAAGGTCTTCGAAATAAAAGTTTATGATATTCTCAAAAATGTGAGTGAATGAGTCTGTACAAGGGTTTGTTGCAACGCGTTGCAACGATTAGTATTAAAATAGCTGAAAACAAATTTCAAATAACTNTAAAACAGCATTAAAATGTTATTTAAACCAAATTTACCATTTCCTGCAGTTTCGATAATACATTATAAACATCCAATAGTTATATATATTTAGCGCAGATCTTTTTTAAAGGTCTTCGAAATTCAAATTTATTGTCTCCTCAAAAACGTGACTGAATGGTTCCGGATTCCAAACCCAGTAAGATTTCTGTAAAATAAGTTTTTTCGGACACCCTTGTTTGAAGATTTGTGTCACCTTGTATAATGACAATAATTTCCCAAAACTCACGTTTTTTATTTTTGACATGTCCTTCTTTTGGACCATATATGGACGAGTACGGACAATATGCCATTTTCCGAAGGTTTTAAGATGAGGCTTTGAGCAAAAAAGGTCTTCATATTTTCTAAATTTGAAATTTTTTTGAGCAAAACCCTTTCTTTATAAATAGCTTGAAGCCATTGGCTTTAAAAAATTTTTGAAGTATTTTTTACAAATAAGGTAAATATGGCAAAATCTTAGCTGTATTTATAAAGAAACACCACGATAGTAAAATTATTATATGTAGAATTATAGTAAAGTTAAGTTTAAGTTATACGCACGACGATCGTATTGCTAAAATAGCTTAGTTTTGACATTAGTTTTACGTTGCACTGGAAATTATGCGATTATTGAATGTTAATTAATTATGATGATGATCATGATGAGTGCATGAGTCTGAATTGAAGATTCTGTAAGATTTTCGAAAACAGAGTCTTTCCTAAAACTCTCATTTGAAGATCTGTGTTAAGATTTCTTTATTATTGAATAAATACAGTATATATATGGTAACTACCATTATGGTATTATCGAAACTGAAGGAAATGTTAAAATATCATCGTTAAGCTGTTTTATAGTTATTTTGACATTTATTATAAGCAATAAAAATCAGAGTCTGATTATCAGACTTTATAACATGAAAATACAGATAATGATATATCCGAAAATCATTTCCAAAGCGGTGTTGTAAATTACACTTATTGATAGTCTCAATTTGAGACTATTAATGATTATTTTTTTTACATATTACATATATTTGAGGATGAAAAATTAATTGAAACGTTAGATAACTTCTACTACTGTGATTTCTGTCTATAAGGACACCCTCTATACGGACAATTTGGGGAAAATACGGCCAAAACCTACGCTTTTGGTTTTGATCGTCCCTTTATAAGGACAATTTAGAAAAAATATCAAAAAGGTATATTATATATATTTTTCAAAAATTTCTATAAAACTCCTCTTTTTCGTAAAAATATGGGAAAAGAGCAAAAAAAAAGGCCTTCATATTTTTTGAGAAAAATTATGATTCTTAAAAAAATATGTATTCCAAAAAATAGCTAGGGACAATTTGGGTGTAGAGTAACCTTATTTTCCCAAATGGTCATAATAATCCCCAAATTGTCGCGATATTTCTTAAGAAATGATAATTCAGATATTAATTTTTTAGGCTTGATGTTTTGAAAAAGGTTTGCGATGATAATTTTGAATTTCCAAGGCTGAATTTGTGCACATTTTTAGAATCCTTCAATAAAAAGATAAATCAAGCCCAGGTTGTCCGCACTCAAGACTATTTCTCTCGGATTTTCTCGAAATCACCCTTGAAAGTTCAGAAATATCTCAGAGAAGAAAAATATTGAATTGAAAGGTGCCCAAAAATAAAATTTACTCATTAAAATTTTTTCATTTAGCTGTTTTTCAGATTTGACAATGTTTCTTGAGAATGAAAATTGTTTTTAAATTTTCAATTTATTTCAAACCTTCAAAACTTGAGAAATTTCTTTAAAATTTGACTATTTTTTTAAGATTGTACAATTTTCTTTAAAATTTGACAAATTTTCTTTAAAATTTGACAAATTTTCTTTAAAATTTGACAAATTTTCTTTAAAATTTGACAAATTTTCTTTAAAATTTGACAAATTTTCTTTAAAATTTGACAAATTTTCTTTAAAATTTGACAAANACAATATGCCATTTTCCGAAGGTTTAAGTGAGGGGCTCTCCGCTTTGAGCAAAAAGGTCTTCATATTTTTTAAAATTTGAAATTTTTTTGAGCCAAAACCATTCTTTATAAATAGCTTGAAGCATACTTTTTTTGAAGGCATTTTTTACAAATTAAGGTTTAAAATATGGCAAAATCTTAGCTTGTAATTTATAAAGAAACACCACGATAGTAAAAATTATTATATGGTAGAATTATATTAAGTTAACGTTTTAAGTTATACGCACGGACGATCGTATTGCTAAATTAGCTTAGTTTTTGACATAGTTTACGTTGCACTGGAATTATGCGATTTTGAATGTTAATTAATGAAAACTGGGCTTTTCTCAAAAATCGTTAGGGGCAAATAGATTATACTACTTGAAAGTGCCCCGGACTTTCTAAAGAGCTCTAATGTGTAAAAGACGCTTCTTTTCACACTTGTGGTTTTTTCTTGGAGGCTTTCTTAACCTTCCCCAGCCCTTTCCTTCTGTTCAAATCATTTGTGCATTCTTCATAATGTCAATAAAAATGTTTTCAGTTCAAAGAAAAAAAAATTATGATGATGATCATGATGAGTGCATGAGTCTGAATGAAAGATTCTGTAAGATTTTCGAAAACAGAGTCTTTCCTAAAACTCTCATTTGAAGATCTGTGTTAAAGATTTCTTTATTATTGAATAAATACAGGTATATATTTGGTAACTACCTACTATGGTATTATCGAAACTGAAGGAATGTTAAAATATCATCGTTAAGCTGTTTTTATAGTTATTTTGACATTATTTATAAGCAATAAAATCAAGTCTGATTATCAGACTTATAACATGAAATACAGATAATGATATATCGAAATCATTCAAGCGTGTTGTTAAATTACACTTATTTGATAGTTCTCAATTGAGACTATTTAAGTATTATTTTTTTACTATTACATATATTTGATGATGAAAAATTAATTGAAACGTTAGATAACTTCTACTACTGTGATTTCTGTCTTATAAGGACACCCTCTATACGGACAATTTGGGGAAATACGGCCAAAACCTACGCTTTTGGTTTTGATCGCCTTTTTATAGGACAATTTTAGAAAAAATATCAAAAAGGTATATTATATATATTTTTCAAAAATTTCTATAAAACTCCTCTTTTTCGTATAAAATATGGAAAGAGCCAAAAAAAAGGCCTCATATTTTTGAGAAAAATTATGATTCTTAAAAATATGTATTCCGAAAAATAGCTAGGGACAATTTGGGTGTAGAGTAACCTTATTTTCCCAAATGGTCATAATAATCCCCAAATTGTCGCGACATTCTTAAGAAATGATAATTCAGATATTAATTTTTTTAGGCTTGATGTTTTTGAAAAAGGTTTGCGATGATAATTTTGAATTTCCAAGGCTGAATTTGTGCACATTTTTATAGAATCCTTCAATAAAAGATAAATCAAGCCCAGGTTGTCCGCACTCAAGACTATTTCTCTCGGATTTTCTCGAAATCACCTTGAAAGTTCAGAAATATCTCAGAGAAGAAAATATTGAATTAAAAGGTGCCCCAAAAATAAAATTTACTCATTTAAAAATGTTTTCATTTAGCTGTTTTTCAGATTTGACAATGTTTCTTGACAATGAAAATTGTTTTAAATTTTCAATTTATTTAAACCTTCAAAACTTGAGAAATTTCTTTAAATTTGACTATTTTTTAAGATTGTACAATTTCTTTAAAATTTGACAATTTCTTTATGACAAATTTTCTTTAAATTTGACAAATTTTCTTTAAAATTTGACAAAATTTCTTTTAAAATTTGACAAATTTCTTTCAAATTTGAAAACTTACTTAAAATTATTGTTACTTTCTTGAAAATCAAACTAAAAACCTAAAATTTATTGAGGTGACCACTGCCGATTTGTAGCACATTTTTGTCGAAATCAAATACAAAACATTTATCCCCCTATATCGATCTTTGGCTTATTAGAGGCCATTCTCAACAAACATTTGATTTTAAACATGAAATCTTCGTTGGTCGGGCTCCGGCCGAATTAAGCCCAAATATCAAAAATTTGAAAAAATTTAAATTTTGTTTTCGGCAGTTTTGAGCTCGTTTTTTTGCTTAAGGGGGTTCTAATAGGCAGCCATATCTTTTACTGAAAAATTATTTGACGGATTTTAAATTTTGATCCCACGGTAGATTTTTAATTATATAAAAAAATAAAAATTTGAAAAAATTTAACATTCTGGAAACTTTTTTTCAGTAAAATTCTTGAAACAAGCTTATTTTGAGTATATAGGTTCTAGCAAGTCGTTATATTTCGAACTAAAAGAGCACAGAGTCTGATTTTTATGATTTTGTGAACTCACGTGGCCTTTTTAGTCTATATAAACCGAAAAAATCGTAAAAAATTACCCAAAATTTCGGAAAAAATATTTAAAATTTTTTCTTGAGGTGTCGAAAAATAAAAATATTTTCTGGTCTAGCGCTCGAACGGTTTAAATATTTGTCATAGTTAAATACCGTTTCCAAAAAACATTTCAACTACGAAGTCTTGTCTTAAAAAATAAACTGATTGGACGAATTGGAGTCAAAAAAAATTTCAAATCGTACATCCTGGGAGTTAAAAATGAAACGTTAAATCAGGGCACAACAGTTTTGTTCAACAATTATGTACGAAAAACTATAGTCACGGGAAAATAGTTTGCCATGTTAGCGATGAAAAAATACAACTTTCCGTGGCCCAAAATGAGGCAAAAACCAGTCCTTTTCGGCCAGGCTTGAATACCTTTTTAGTAGAAAATTAAAAAAAAAGGAACAACATTTTTTTCCGCCTTTGAATTTCGCAAGATAATGGTTCAAATTTTGAAACATTCCTAAATAGGACGAAAAAAAATACAGCTTTTTCAAGAATTTTTTGCTCCTGCTTAACCTCATTTACCGGTGGGTTAACTATGCTATCTTAAAAATATGATCAAAACGTCCTTCCAGAGATACGAATTTAGTTAACTTATCAGAATGTTTTATTCACTTCCTATGGCTATGCCGAGAGAAATAAGCAATTCAAAAAGTCATTTGCTATAGAAGGGTAGTGTCGTAATGTTTGAGGCGCCTTTAGAATTAATTTATGATAATTAATATTCGGTTATGACTAAAGTTGACCTAAGGAATCTCATGGTGGCAATTATTTTTTTTCAAGACATCTAGAACAAAATCTAGAATTTTCAAAATTCGAATATTTTTGCTTTAACCCGCAGAAACCGGTTTCCACCATGATATGAACCATTTTTATTGGTGAATATGACCCACCGAAAACTATGCATGACATTAAAATTATCGGGAAATGTTCTTAAATTCGAATTTCTAGAAATTTCATTATTTTTAAGCCATAATGTTAAACCAATTATCGAATTTGACGCTGATTAGGTTAAAAATTTTGATTAGCTGTAAGCCAACTTTTGATCAGTGAATCTCAGCTTCAATTTGGTGGTACTTTTGTTTCTGATCAGACAAACTTTTTTTTCGAACTTTTCATTTCCGGTTCACTTTCATTCAATTTTCTAGAATTCTAGAATTTTATTCAAAAAATTCCTTCTCATCACTTTTACCGCATTAATTATCTACTTATCAAAAAAATGGCTTCATTCTAAACATTCGTCTAAAAGAAGATAGAGTTTGAAGTCGAAAAACTGGCAAAATCGGCGTTAAGTGAGAATTCTAGAAAAAAAAGAATCCAAAAATCGAAAATTCCTTCTCATCACTTTTTTGTCTACTCATTAATTCGCTACTTTGTGTAGATTTTGACTAACGGCTTGTGATGTGGGTATTAAAGAAGATAGTTAGACGAAGGCTAGATCTACAAACGATATCCTCAGAATTTTTCAACTGCCCTAGATTTGTTCTGAGGCGTGATTGAAAGTTTACCGATTACGACACCTACCCCCTTACGCAATTAAAATTAGATAAAAACATAAATCTCCTTCTATCGGCCGATTTTAAAAAAGGTTTATTATTGATAAATAGAATATTTAATTTTTATTTTTGAGATAATTTATGTTTTCACCAATCAGCAACGGACGAAAAATCCGAAATGCATTTCTGAAACATAAAAAACATTAATTTTCCAAAAAGTATTCATAAGTCGCCCTTTTCCGATGATTTAAATATAATCATTTTAGTCCGATTTCCCCTCCTAGCGCCACCAAGCAAATTTTATCAAATAAAAGAAGTATTTCATTGTTTTTTGAGTCCATTTAACTCTTGAATTCATCTTTTCAAAAAATTTCACAATTATGAATTTTATTTTAACGAAAATTCTTATTTTGCTTTTTAGCACCAGATGATGATTTTTTACGATTAAAGATTTTTTTTAATTTTTTGACGTTTCGTGTAGTAAAACAATATTTTAACTTATTTTTTATTTCTATACTTTTACCGATTAAATTATATTGAAAAATTATTCAATTAATTTATTGAATGTTCAAGTTAAGGGGGTAACCGACGGAGGCTGTATCTCGAGACTCAGAAGTGATAGGAAGCTAATTTTAGTAGCATTGTCATTTTCGTGGCTGGTTTGCTTTCAAAAATCATTAAAAAAAATGGCGATGTCAAATAATTTCCAAAATTTTGTATATTTCCCAAGTTTTATTTTCTTAACCGCACCGTATCTTTTGAAGTAAAAACTCTTCTGCTCTAATTTTTGTTGCATTAGATCACTATGAATTAGATCTTAAAAATGGCAATAAAAACATTGTAAATTTCGAAAAAAATTTCCAAATATTTTCTTAGATCCAGAAATTTCGGGTATCCGACGGAGGCTGTTTCTCGAGACTCAGAAGTGATAGAAAGCTGATTTTAGTTGCATTATCATTTTCGTGGCTGGTTTGCTTCCAAAATTCTCATAAAATATATGATAGAGTGAAAATAGTTGCGTGCTAATTTTAACCTATTTTGACAATAAATATATTCATTTTGCAGATAAAAATCGGTTTTTAGAAGTTACAACAGTGATTAAAATATTTTTTCCGTGTAGAATTATCTAATTATATCAGAAAACATCAAAAGTTTATATTTTTGACCAAA
>SCLH01000951.1:29408-41899 GCA_004367855.1 Oikopleura vanhoeffeni | reverse complement strand
CGAAGGTAAAATACTTTAAGTGCCTCTTAAAAGCTAATGAGGAAGAAAAAATTAAAAAAACTCGACGCACCTCCTCGCTTTGCACACTTTTAAAGAAGTGCTAATATTTAAAAAAAAATCTGATATTGTTCGACGAAATGCCATTGTACCAGCGAACATGCGCAAAGACACCCATTTATTTTGGAAGTTTCTCTGAATAACAAGAAAATTTGAAAATCAGAGCACGCACGGCTGTTAAGGGGTTTGTGCATGCTGAAAAGGCTTTTTCGAAGGCTCCTAACTTTTTATTTCTTCATAACAATCTTATAAAAATCTCAGGAATAGTAGTTTGTAATCTCTGAAACACATTTTACTTCTGACTTTTTCCATAGCATGTTAGACCAACCGGTAAATTGAGTTAACCGCGAGCAAATTTTTTTTGAAAGTCTTATTTCTTTTTCGCCTTACTTCAAAACAACGTCATTTTCGGAATGTAACAAGCCCAAGGGGTGGTAAACAAGATCTTGCAAGCATTTTTTGAATTTCGCTGTAAATCGACAAAAAAGTGCGCGATGACTATGGTCTGATTTTCAACATAGCAGGATCCTAGAAAAAAAATAAACTTTTTTATCAAAATTATTTTTTGATCTCTAGCACCATTTCTGTTCAAAATCAGACCATAGTTGCTAATATCGTTTCCAGCAAACCGTACCCAAGGAATCTTTTGGTGGCATTCAAATTGTCTAAATCTCACTTTCATATTCGAAATTTTCGATTTCGCGCATTTTTTTGTCGATTTACAGCTACATTCGGAAATTCCTTACAAAATCTTGCTCACCACCTCTTGGGCTTGTTAAATTCTGAAAATGACGTTGTTGTGAAATAAGGCGAAAAAGAAATAGGACTTTCAAAAAAAAATTTTGCTCGCAGTTAACTCAATTTACCAGTTGGTTCACCAGTGCGTCAAACTTGCTATGAAAAAAGTCAGAAGTAAAATGTTTCCAGAGATTACGAACTACTATTCCTAGATTTTATAAGATTGTTATGAAGGAATAAAAAGTTATGAGCCTTCGAAAAAGCCTTCCAGCCATGGACACCCCCTTAGGGAGTAACCTATCGCAATTAACTGAAGTGATTTTTAAACGTCTTTGCTGAGCTTGAATAACAGTCTCTTGATTTCATATGTTGGACCATAAGGTGGATATTTGTCCAAATTTTTCAAACAAAGTAATCTTGTATGATCGTACCGGTATTTGTACTGGTCGAAAAAGTCATTTTTCGACTTTTACTGGTTGAATTTCATTTAGCGATGTATTAACAGAATTTTCTGATCTTTCGTAAGGATATCTAAATTTGTTAGTTAAAAAAAGGTATGCCGCATGCCGTATGCGCTAGGATTTTTTTATATTTAATAAGCCTACAATCACTGATATGGTCCTCAAAATGGCTGTTTTTGGTACCCTAGGCGCTAGTTCAATTTCATTTGGAGCACAGTTAGCAACAAATTTTTGGAAAAAAAGCACTTTCTAAAAATTGCAAGTTCATGATTTTAATACGCTTTTTATCCTGCTTTCTTTCATAGTTATGTTTTTATGCGCAGTCAAAGTTTGGGTTACTTCAAAATTTGGCATAAATATATTTTTTCTTAGGTTTGCAAAATTATTTAAAAAAAAATAGACAGAAAAATTAGTCAGATCCGATGTCTTTATCACGAGTTTCAGTCAATTATTTGGAAAAATTAATTAGAAAAAACGGAAATTTTGAAAATTTATGAGTTTTTTTTCGGTCAAAATTTCAACTTTGAATTTTCTGTAAGCAAACCATCAAGACAATTTTTAATGCATCAAAAATTGAGATTCTACCAAATATATAGACTATATCATATAGTTCCCGAAATATTAGGTTCGTTAGGTACCCCTATTTTTTCAATCTAAGAAAAAAATTTCGTAAATTAAAAAATTTTGATTTTCAAGATTGAATTCAGAGTGAACTCATGCAACAAAAATTAGCGTGACCGGGGTAAATCTCCAGAAATTAGAGCTTCTAGAAGGAAAATTATACTCATAAAAAATAGGAAATTTCGGAAATTTTTTTACATCAAATGTTTTTTTTCCGATTTTTTTTGGAATGAAACCGATAACAAAATTGAGGATAAATTTAAAATTAGCTTTCTACCATGTCTGAGTCTCGAGATATACGGTCCGTCAAGAACTCCCTTATTAAATTTTAGAAACAAAAGCGAACTTCTTTGGTAGAATTTAAAAATCAAGGAAATTACCAAAGATACATTTTATGGTTATAAGATTTTTATGCTTGAAATGGCAATTTTGACGTGTGCTTAATCTTGCTACAACCCTATTTTGACTTCATTTAATTGGGGTAATTAACAACCAAAAATAAATATATGTTCCAGAGTCTGGAATCCAGATCATTCCAGCTCGAATTTTGTTTTAGTTCAAATTTGTAAAAAAATTCAATTTTGACCTTAATTTTAGGAAAAAGTTTTTCAAATCCGACCGCGCAATTTGTCGCCCAGAATTTTTTCGAATTTTTTGAAATGGTATCTTAAAAAGTTCCCCGTAACGAAAAAAAAGTATCAATTTATGTTTGATGTCATAAACTTTAAATTTATATGAAAATATAAGCATAATTTGACCACTAGATGACGAAAATGCTATTATCAAAAATCGCAGTGTTTCATGGTTTGTCAGTGACAAATTGTCACCCCGGAATACCCCTGATTAATTTTTTTTCACGTTCACTATAAATTTAAGTTCCCCCGCGCTCAACCCTACTTAAAGTACATCAACAACTTTTTCAACAATAACTACGACTTCAAGTCAAACAACAACTCATTCTGCAACAACAACAACTTATATAAGCACATGGTCAGGGAAACAATCAACATCTACAACTAGTACTTCTTCGTCTGCAACAACCTCAACAACATCTACTGATTTTTCTACCAAAAGGAATGTGCTTAATTATTTAACATTATAAAGAATTCATCTCCTTGCAAAATTTTGTAATTGTGGAAATGGCAAGTATGTAATAACTGACTTTATACAGTATTTAATAAGATACGCACGGTGTTTTTGGCCTTTTTTTTGACCGCCGTGCAACGAGCTATAGTAATAAATCAAAAAAAAATTGGCTTAAAATAGGTTTTAAAACTTATTTCCAAATTACTATTTTTTGCAGATTTTGACATTTTAAATGCGTTATTTAACAATTTTTAAAGATATTTTTGATATTAAAATTTACATCATTATACTCAGTAAATTAAAACGAACAACATGGAAGCTTAATTTTGATAATCAGATGAAGACAATTTCGACCGATCAAAAAGTGGTATTTTTTCGAATTTTAGAAATTTTCAAAATAAAATCTTGATCTCTGTAAAAATCTGAATTTGCACGAACAACTAAGGCACCGAGAACTTCACTTATTCGACTGAAACCATCGCCAGTTAATTCTTCACAAATATAAAACGACCAGTCTGAAGAATACAATTTTAAAAATGGGTATACGGTATTGTTTTCCTTCTAATTTAACGATGAAAATATATTTTTTTTATGTACTTACTGGGACACTCAAGCCACTCAGCAAAACAAATATTTACTTAATTTTATATCGTTCGAAATGTTGGTTCGAACGATATAAAATTAAGTGAATATTATTTTTTTTCGCTGAGTGCCTTGAGTGTCCCAGTAAGTACATAAAAAAATATTTTCATCGTAAAATTAGAAGGAAAACAAATCTTAGCAAAATAACCCCGTTAAAATGAAATTGTACTAAAAAATAAATAAAAAATTAAAATAAAGAAAGCAATCATGAATACAAAATTTGAACTGGTCAAGAGAAAACGGTCATTATTAAGCATTCTCTTAGACCCACCGTCGTAACTCGGCCGTCACCTACTCCTACCACTATGAAGAATAAAAGTAAAATGATGACATCTACAGCAAAACCAAAAATAACCCCAGTCGAAACTGAATCTCTAAAATCTGATCATATTTGTCCTGAATGCTGGAGTTATAATCAAATTTCAAATTCTTGTGAACCATCTGCGGATAAATTATTTGTTAGTTGTGGATCAAGTTCAGGGTGGCTACAGAATTTCTAAAAAGCTATTTAAAAAAAACGTAAGATTCTCAAATTTTGTAAAATGAGTAAAAAACGACGCGAAAAATCATTAAAAAAAAATTTTCAACATAAAATGACACATGTACCTTAGTTTCAGGAAGGTGTGCCAACAAAATTTAAAGTCTGTAGTTACCCTAATCAAGTTCTATGTCACTTGTTTTTGATAAATGTCTTTTGCCTCTTGCCAGTGTGATCGGACTGAATGATGATTCTTGTTCTGGCAACTCTATCGATGAATACTTCTATAAGATCTCTACAAGTTTAGACGGTTGTGGGAGTTCAGTAGCACAAGACAATGATAAACTGATTTTTAAAAATGCTGTCAGGAAAAGTAAAATTTACGGATAGATTCATTATAAAAAGATATAACATTTATTTATCTACGTTTCATTTTATTTAAGTATCTTCAGGATTAACTTATAGATTCATGTTTGAATTTCCAGCCGAAATTTTTTTTTTCTGCACTATATTTGAGGATATTTTAAGCCGATAATATGAAGCCGTTAATGTGATAATCAATAACATTATCAAATTGAGCTTATAAGTTATTAAGTTTGAATAAAAATGGTCTGAATTGACACTAAATTTTCAACTCAATAAAATCAGGATATTGAATCACTTAATGTTGTGTGAAATGCTTGTCAATTTCATAAGACACTAAAAATACACTGTTTTTGAGTTTTTCACTATTTTAATTTTTTTTTGCTCACACAGTTTTTGGATTTAATACTTGTTGGACAAATCCTGAATATTTGAAAGATAAAAGGTCGCGAGATAGTTGAAGCCAATCAAAAAACGTGAATTTCAGCATAAGCTAATGAACTCGGCGTACATTTTGGTGGCCAACCAATTATATTCTCGTATTTTGAATCATATTCAAGAGCTGTCGGCGGGGGTCTTTAATCCATATGATCCATTATATCCTTTATGATTCATGATGCCCGAGTAACTTAAATCTCTCATTTGCCTTTGAAAAGAATAGGGAATAAGAGATTAAGTTACTCGGGCATCATGATCGATATAAGTTTGAATCAAATATAACCTCTCAATATTTGAAATTAAATTTGGAGTTTTGCATATAATTTGGATAAAAATATTTTACTTTTATTTGATTAACTAAAATTTTTTCAACTTTTTAAAGAGTCCCGGGCCGCCATAATGGCATCATTTTGATCACAAACGACATCACAATAAAATTTCAATGTGCTTATGAAACCACTGTTACTGACATTGCAAAAGATGCTGAAGTTGTTTCTACTGACTATGTTGGAGGACAAAATGGAAATGGAACGTTTAGTTTATCACTTGTCATGTACGATGACGAAGAATTTTCAGTTATTCAAGAAAATCCACTAAGTTTTTGGTTATTGTAATTTATTTTCGTATCGAAATCAGAATTTCATTATTATATGTTTTATGCAATACGTAAATTACGTATTATACGCATTCAGTTTTAAAGATTTACCATCAAATTTTTATGTAAATACTTTTATATTCCGATTTATGTATCTTGAAAGGACACCCACAGGATGTATTTTGTCTTTTTTTGTTTGTTTTGAAATCGCTCATGAATTTAGCCAGACTGCTGCAATTTATATTCAAGATCGCGTATTTGCGAAGATTTAGGATGACGGGAAAAAATAGTTAAAAATTTGACCAACTTAGACCATCTTTTAAATAAGACGATTTGAAATAACAAATTTCCAGACTTAAAAATGGGTATCGATGTTTAGATATTTATTTAATATCTTGTAAAGAATTTTTTTCTGGTCATTTTAAGACAGAGGATTTTTTTGGTTTTGAGATTTTTTCAAAAAAAACGGTTAAAGGTCGAAAAGTGACCTTTTAGTCCTCGGGTTCTCACGGGAGTTAAAATAGCGCAATCACAAATAAAATAAGCTGACTCGACAGCGAAAATTTTTCTCAAGGATTTTTGTTAAATGCAACGCTATCAGATATACGGGCTGGTCAAAATTAACTGGTAAAGTATAGCTTCCGGTAACGGAAGTGCTATTTTAATTATTAACATGTACAAAAAGATGCGAAACTATCGGTTTTCTGAAAACGGTATTATGAACTAGGGGTCATAATGTGACCGCAAGGTGGCGCCATAGGGGAATTTTATCCTGAGTGAAAACCTGAGTGACTAGCGCACTTTGTGGTCACTTATAACCCCTAGTTCATAATACCGGTTTAAAAAACCGATAATTGCGCATCTTTTTGAACATGTAAATCATTGAAATATCACTTCCGGTACCGGAAGCTATACTTTACCGGTTAATTTTGACCAGCCGGTCCATCCGATAACGTTGCAATTAAAAACCACCCTGAACAAAACAATTCGCTGTCGAGTCAGCTTATTTAATTTGTGGTACCGCTATTTTAACTCTCGTGGGTTACCGAGGCCTACAAGGTCACTTTTCGCACCTTTAAACTGTTTTTTTTTTTGAGAAAAAATTTAAAAACCAAAAAAATCCTACGTCTTATAATGACCAAAAAAAATCTCTACAAGATAGCTAAAAAACATCGATACCCATTTTTGAGTTTGGAAATTTCTTATTTCAAATCGTCTAAGTTTATGCCATTTATTTTTTCTTGGCAATTGTCTCATGCTTTTCCAATAATGTATGTCAGATTTTTTAGCTAAACCGCTCAAAATTAAATAACAAAATTTAAGAAAAAAAAATAGTCCTGACCGATTTATGCGATAAGCGTTCTAATAAGATATAACTTGAACACCTGAGCTGGGACCTTTTTAGAAATTGTGAAGTGTTTTAATTAGAAACAGGGCACTTAATTTCAAAAATGCTTCGTTTTCAGGTGATGCTAATAATTGATTTTCGAGACAGACCCTTGAATTATTTTATTATAAGGTTTGAGTTGTCATAAAGCCTTTTATTACTTTATAAAGTATGCGTCTTGTGTTTCAAGAATCTGAAATAACTCAGTTGAAATTTGTCAAATCACTAGCATTCATTTTTTGGGATTTATTTCCTTTACGAGTCATCCGATTCAGTTTTTAAATCGCTCAAAATGACCTCACATACCAATAAAAAAATCTATCAAAAAAAGTTGCTTCGAATCGGACCATTTTCCTCCTTTAAAAAAACATTCGAGATTCATTATAAGTTGTTAAATGTGATTAAACGTAACTATAAGTGACTGAAATTAACCTTATTAAAGTGTTGTTGGACAATTTATTTATTTTTCGGTCAATGCTTTATTTCCGATTCATAATATTATTTTCACTATTAATGGTAAGTTTCAATTTAAAAATGAGATATTTAATTTTTTGAAGTTTTAATAGAATTTGAAAAGTAAAATTATTTTCAAATTTATTGAGTTTTATTGCAAAAATTTTTATGCTTAATTTTCTAAATCAAGTACACTGACTGTATCATTATCCGAACGCGACCTTGTCCGAACGTTGTAACGTTATCCATACGATTTTTCGTCGAGATAAGTGTTCGGATAAGGTTACAGTCAGTGTGCATCAGTGTATGAGTGACCAAAAAGCGCGCTTCAAGTGCCCAAAAGTGTGGGCACTAAAAGCGCGCGCTTTGAGTGACCAATTTTTTGGTCACTCGGTAATTTATAATTTTGTTTTTGGTTTGAACTTTTTTGCGAACTCTATTTATGACGCATCATATTAAAAAAATTAAAAATTGTGGGCACTTAAGGGGGTCGATGCATTTTTACAGATACGGATATGGGCTCTTGATGAAAAACTTTTTACTGGGTTTATATATTCTTCGCAATATACCACCAAAGTAATGTTTCATACTCCAGGCAACTTTTGTAACAACAAAATTTTCGAATTCCTGCTTTTTAAGAAAATTTTGAGTTCGAATTGAACTTTTCGAATTCGACAAATGATGATAAATTTTTGAAAACACTTCCGAACATTATGAAAAAATGCCTTATTTTTCTTCAAATTTTTTTTACTGATTTTGTTTTGAATCAACGTAAAAAACTCTTCAAAATGGCCACTTTAACTTTTCGCGTAGGTGACCACATATTTTTTATATGCTATTTGAAAAATCATATGAAATTTTTTTGGGATTTTCGGTCAAAACTATTTGGAAATATATTGAAAATTTTTTCCATTTCTTGTTTAAAATTTTTAAACTAATTTTTCTGGAATCCTTAGCTGAAATTATTGAGAATCGCTACTTTCACTATATTTAAATATGTCTTCGTTTTGTTTCTTCGCTCTTGTTAATACTCTGAATCATACTTTTTTAAACGAAACTACGGATCGGCAGAAATACTCCAAGGCCCTCATTATCCGGAAGTAAAAAAAAATTATCACACCCAAACTTGCCAAATTAATATTCCGACCCATCCACCGTTTTCAATTTATTTTATTTAACTCGATGTATTTTTTTCGATATTTTTTTCGATGTGGTAAAAATTCGGTTTTTTCCGTCTTTTTTCACAAATTTATATTTTCGATTTTGACGTAGAAATCGTATAAAAAGTTAATAATCCGAGACGGTGGTCGAAAGCGTATTTTAGGACTTCTTAGTAACAAATAAAAATATAATTTTTAGAAACCATGGAGCAAAACGCGCGTTTTTTGAGTGTTTTTCCAAAAGACGATTTATGAAGTAAAAATAATCAATCTGAAGAAATTCAGATTATACAAAGTAAGCTGAATAGTGGCGACTTGTGCTCGAAAAAGTTTTTATTCGAAAATTTTGAAGTGGCAAAAAGTTTCCCGTCAAGATAAAAAAAATTGAAAAAGTGCAAATCTGTCGAAATGCACCGACCCCCTTAAACCAAAATCCAAATAATTTGGTAAATCAAAAATTCTCTAGAGTTCAAACTTGATTGGTGCCTTTAGAGCTCCCAATCAAAATCGTTAAAAGTCTAACCGATAACTTCAAGTGTCATATAAAGAGACGATTTAAATAGAAAATTATTTCCTCCGAAAATAATTTCCCCTAGTAAAATGGCTTGGAAAAAAATGACAGGTGTGAAATGGGGTCAAGCACGGCGAACAAATTTTGATCACTGAGAGTACCTTCAAGCAATGATGTGTCATAACTAGAGTTCGCAAAAAAAGTTCAAATTAAAATCAAAGTTATAAATTACCGAGTGACCAAAATTGTGGTCACTTAAAATTTCCCAATCAAAATGGCTTAGAAAAAAGGACAAGTGTGAAATGGGGTCAAGCACGGCGAACAAATGTTGGTCACTTAAAGCATCCCCCAGTGTATATCATCAGTACATTACTACAAAATAAAAGATTGGTTCCAAAAATGTTTTCTAGAAGGATGAAAATTGATGTCGAAAATTATGACAATAAAATATAAATAAATTTGAATTTTTTTTATGTTCATTATTAATGAAATCACAAACAATAAATTAATTTGAAGAGTGTGTGGTCAAAGAAGGAGTACACGATTTCCCAATTATCACAAGTACAAATGGAAATCATTTTTGTATGGATGAATTTGTCAAAGTAGAAAGAAGTGCCGTTTCTCATTCAAGCAGAGTCAATATCAAATATAAATCATTTCAGTTTGTGCAATCTCAAGACGAAGTAGCAACGCAAACAATTGTCTGCAAGGTTTTTAAATTTATTAAACAAAATTACATGTATGTTTACAGTATGTAAATTAATTAATCGAGAACAACAATCTCGAGTAAAATAGAGCAACCGAACACATGATTGGTCGATTTTTTAAACGCGCACGCTCATTGGCTACTCATGACATTAATTTTGAAAATCTTTCTTTTCTTGAAGATAAAATTAACTGTTTTTACTATTTTTTGATTTTGCATTAATTTGAATTGACTACTTTAGTATAGTTTTTCTTCATAAAACGTTTTTATTTGTAATAAGTTATACAGGACGGTGCATGTGAATTAAGGGCACTCGACTGACATATCGTGATTTTTGGAAAGATACAAACAACGCGGGATACTTGGAGCGAATGAATTTTCAAATCAGCCAATGTAATCGTCTGAAATTTGGGATGCCACTCGATCATATTCTCACATTTCATTCAAGTATTCACGATATGTCTGCCGAAGGCCGTTATTTCATATACAGAATACTATATATGGACAGAAGGAGCTCAACCCAGAATTACGTCTCCAATTGAAAAACTGGAATTATAATCATTTAAATAGATAAAAATGAGGTCACAGACTGAAAATCAGCTGATTTTGACATAATTCAGTCTATTGGCTAAGAATATGAGTCAGTGTTCTAAAACAGGATCGGGATCCCGAGTCGGGATCGGGATTGAAATTTTCACTTAGGTCGGTTACCGCTCGGTCGGTCGACTCGACTCGGGATCAAGACGGGATCAGGATTGAAGTTAAAAATTTGGTCGGAATCGGGATTTGATCGGGATCCCGAGTATTTTAACATTTTCCGTGGTAGAAAATTATTATGTGAAATACTAAAAATAAATTTTGAAAACCATGAATATTCAAAGCAAAAGCATTTCTGGCCAATCATAACGTTGCGTAGGTTAGAATATTGTAATTTGACAAATAATACTGCATTTAACTTTTATTAAATTTTCAGCTAAACTCGTACTACGAGTCTCGTAGACTTTAAAAGTTAATCTTTACCCAGACTCGATTTCCGGCAAGTATTGACCATTCTTATAAATCGAGCCATATCCCTTATTCACACTTTTGTAAATATCCCGGCCCTGATTAGGAAACGTAGTGTGTTTTTTAGTTCTAGGGCCGGGATATTTACAAAAGTGTGAATAGGGGATATCAAGCAAAGTTTCATTATTAACATACCGTTTTCATTATTTTAAAATACAATTCAGCCAATTTGCTATACAAATAAAATAGTTTTTTTTTCGATGAATAAAAATGCATTGATGAGATAAGAAAAAATAAATTCGCTAACGTTTATTTATATTTCAAACTACTGCATAGTAAACTTCAAATGATTTTCTATAACTATTCAAAAATAATTATATGTTTTTTACAAAAATTCTTTAGTAAAATGACTCTTAAATTGTTGTGAAATAATTCATTTTCGGTCAAAGTTCAAGGCCAATTTCAAGTTCATCGTAGAGGCTTGTAAGTACCCTCAAAAGGATTGGAGAGGTCGACTTGCTAATGAAAATATATATCGAAAATGATCCCTACTTCGCCTTTTACACCAGTAGGCGTAAGTGACCAATAAAATAGCGGGATTCTTGAATTAAGTCGACAATCGAGTTTTCTGATTGGACACTAGCTCATAGTTACGTCTACTGGTGTGAAAGGCGCAGTAGGGATCATTTTCGATATACTCTGAGTCAATTATGTACTGAACGGTCACTAGAGAGCAAAAAATGGTCAAATTTTTGAAATTCCACAGGGAGATTGTTGCTCTTTGGCGACCTTTCAGTCCATAGTCGAGTCACGTTTATAGTCGTAGTACATAGTCGAGTAAAGAAATCGAGTCACGTGAGCTCAAGTTCAAACTTCAACCAATCAAATGTGGAAATGAATGTCATATCTGTATTGTAGAACAGATATATTATTACAGGAAATTCGTGATAAATACCAGAACATATATTTTTATTAAAAAAACGGGACTATTTGGGATCCCAAGTCGGGTTCGGGATTGAAAAAAATTATAACACTCGGGATCGGGATTGAAAACAAATATATGACTCGGGACCGGGCGGGTTCGGGACTGAAAATTCATCCCGTTTTAGAACACTGGTCTGAGTTTTGCAAAATTGAAATCGCTTATTAGGTTGAAATAAAATCACAGTCGAAAAATTAGCTGACTCCGACATAAGTAAGTCGGTTGGGCCCAAATTTCGAAAAATAACGCGCTAATTTTAAGGAGTTAATGCAATCGTTTAAAATTTGGGCAGTCACCTAATCATATTCTCGCATCATTCAAATATTCGCGATCTGTCAGCCGACAGATCCTGGATACACAATAAGTAACGCCAACAATGTCGGCCCAACACACGAGGTTTTGGTCAAAGGTGTTACCTATCGCAATACTGCCTATCAAATAAGCTGAAATAAAACCTTAATCCTTTAAATCACGATACTTTCAGTTTTGATAAAATCATGAATTCAGATAACGACATGCTTGGAAGGTGCTGAATCGTCGGTTTGTGCACTTGCAGCACAACAAAATCAAGATGAATGTTCTTTGTAATAATTTTTACTGTAAATGAAATACAAACGAACGACTTTCGAGATACAGAGTACATGAATTTTGAAAGTCGTACGCTTTAAATAATAAATGAAATATTGGACCATACCGTATGGTCCATACAAAAATCTTTGAAAAATATTTAAACAAAAAGGAAAAATTTTTAAATATCAAAATTTCGTTGTGGTTTATCTACAAATATAATTCGGTGTTATATTTTGGT
>SCLH01000951.1:10008-29395 GCA_004367855.1 Oikopleura vanhoeffeni | reverse complement strand
AAATGGCGATATAGGTACAAAACTGTTGTTTTTTGTTCAAAAATGAAAAACGCGTGAGCATTCGAAATGCCGTCATTATTCGACCATTTGTTCAATTTTATAAAGAGGTTTACTACAGTCAAACATTTGAACTGAAGTTTATAACCAAAATGCGTATTCCACCAAACGCAATCGAACAAAAATTAAAAAAATAACTTTGGGAAATTCAATCTTGAAAAATGACGTTACTTGAAGTAATTTGGACAAAAACCTGAAATTGTGCGTTTCGGAGATATATGTGCACCAAAAGAGAATTCAGACAAAAATTGTAAAATTGCGTAGGTTTTTTCGGCAATATTGGCAAAAGTAGCGATGTCTCTTTAAGACTGTAGTTGGACTTTGCTAGTTTGGTGTAGTACATTAGTAGTATTAAATAGTATTTTATGTACTAGACCCGACTAGAAAAGTCCAACTACAGTCTTAACTACAGTCCAACTACAGTCTACAGATATAGGGGCCCTGGATTGAAACTGATTTTGAAATATTTTGTTATAGTTTTAACATGCATCACGTTCTTAGATCGAACCGAGATAACTCTGTTTGCTTCTAATATAACCTTGCACAAATTGCATAAGCATCTGTGGTGGAACATCGATTTTAAATAAGGATTATATCAAATTAATTGTCGAGTCGTTCTGATCTGACCTGCCACCTGATTTAAGAGCATTAATTATGGCAAAAACATATAATATTTTTATATATAAAACGTACAGTATGTTTTAACTTAATGTTTCGTTTATTCAACATTCCCAGAGCTGAAAAAATTGTTTTAAGAAAAAAAATTGTCTCGAAACAACGCTTGTCAAGAATGTCGGTAAAAATTAATATTTAATTTAGAATGTATTTATAGTTAAATTTTTACCTGCAGTTTTTAAATTAAAAAGAAATTTATTTTTATCTTTTTAAACGTCAAAACTAGGACGGTTTGTTTTGTTCAACTATGGCTAAGTATGGCCGTCATCGATTTTTGAAGTCACTGACAACCCGGGGTAGGCAGACTTGGCTCTAGTCTGCTCTATTATTTTCCATTTGAAACCCATAGGCAACTTTTAAGCAAATTTTTTCGATCAAAACTCTTCAAAAGCAGAGCAGCCTTTTTTAGAAAATTTGCAGACGACAACTGTAAATGTTCGAGATTTTTTTTGAACGTTTTTTGATATTTATTTGAGTTTTCTCCTTCTACGTTTGCAATATTGTTTTTGTAAAGCTGCAAGGAGTTTTGGGTCAAAAAATTTCGCGAAAATTGACCGTGTTGACTATTTTTAGAGAAGAAAATTGTGACGTTTTCATTATTGAATAAAATTCCACCAAAAAACACAAGAAAACTTGAAATGGGTTTAAGCACCATTCAAGATTCTGTAATCAACTTCGATATATCTATATTAAATAATTGTTTTTATTTTTAGGAAATTGTAAACGTGTAGTTAAAAACCATGGTGCTCATCAGTTGTCTGACAATAGTATTAATAGTTTCATCCGAAAAATGTGAGTAATTATCGAAAAAATAATAAAAATATCGAATAGTCCAATCAATTGTTAAATTGACTAAGTTATTTGTCAGACTTTAAACTTGAGAAAACCATATGTTTGAAAATGCTTTAAAATAAACGAAACGTTGGATAAAACAAAATGAAAGAAATTAAAAAAAAATTTTAAATTATTTATCAATAAATTTTTCTTCAGTATTTGGCTAAATTAGGGACAGTGAGTTAAAAATTGAATAGTAATTTTGAAATAATTTTTGGTAAAAATTGCTTAGTTTCCAGCAAACACCCAGCACCATAGTCTCGAAAGTAGAGGGGATAATAAGGAAATGAAAGCTCTGTTCTCCTGAGGGAAAATAAGGGAAAAGCAGAGCTTCAGGAAAAATATAGACTATGCGGTATAGACTATACCGTATAGTCTAAACCATCTCCAGCATTAATTAAACTCCTCAATTTGTTGGGATAAAACTTTCGAAAAAATGTAAAGCCCACAGGAAATGAGGGTACAGAAAAAGAGTGAAACGAAAGAAGGCATTTCCAAAGAAAATCGAAGGAGAAAGTAACACCCGAGGAAAGCTTTCAATTTGATACTAACTCCATCACTGCCAACTGTTGGCAGCCAACATCTTTTTTGTAAAGATATCGGCAAAGTAAATAAGCTATCAGATACAGAAAGTTTCCTCTTTTTTTCACAATAGTAATAAATAAGGGACGAGGGAGTGAAATTGATAAAACTGAAATGTATCAATATTGAAATGTATTTTATTGAAATGTTTTTTAAAAAAATAGTGAAATTGTTATTTTGGTAGGCGTTGTTAGTGAAATGTATTTTTAGTGAATGTGTAATTTTAGTGAAATGTATTTTTTAAGAGTGAATGTATTACGGGGCATTAACTAGTTTTGAAAAAAAATATTTGTTATATTTTGTACTGATTCACTTAAAGGTTAATCTATTTTTTTCTATTTAGAGTCGTTTAGATTATACAGAGAATTAGGCAGACACATACTTCAAACGTCCTTGATAAAAACGTCTGACAGTTTCTCGAACGTCCGACAAAATTTTCAATTTGATATAATTCTCATACGTCTGAAGTTTTCGATTTGATAAAAAATAGTTTTGGAAAATATGATTTTTAATTGATTAATTTTTCATCATTTTATAAATTCTGTCCATGTTCTTGAAAATATAATGAACCGATTGTCTTGTTTAAGGGCCTCGGTGCATTTTGACAGATTTGCACTTTTTAAATTTTTTTTGTCTTGATGGGAAACACCCTATCACTCAGCACTGTCAAAATTCACTCCCACCACCCTCTGAAGGGCGTTATGAACGCAAATTGATTTTGCTTATAAATGGTTGGCAGAAGAAGGTCAAAAATCTGCCAACTCTAATTACTCATTATCCGTTAGAAAATTTTAAAGCAAAATAATTTTGCCTACATAACCCGCTTAACTCACAAATTGAGTTCTTCAACAGCCTGAAAACTTAGTATAAATCTCAAATGTTTTGAAAGGATCGCATTTTTTCGGTTATTTTCCAAGTATTTTTTAAAAGATGAAGTTAAAAAAAATGTTNACTCTTACACTTCAATTATGCTTGTTTTATAAGATGATGTTTAAACATGTAAGAGAAAGTAAATTTGTCGAATAAATGATCAAAAAGTCAAATTTTGGTATAGTTTTTTTTGTTCTGTATTCAAAATAAAATGCTGTGTGTTTATGTGTTACAGAATAAGTAATGTTAAAATTAATGAACACCCAGGGTGTTACACCCTATTGGATCTTGAAAATGAGGGCTATCTCCATAACAAGTGTTCGAATCCCACAGATGTTGCCTTAGTGACTCTAAACCAAATTAACCAAAAATTATCCCGTGGCCGTATATTCAAGAAATAAGGTCGGGCAAATAGAACTGTTTTGTTCAAAAATTGCTTAAATCACTTTTTGCAACCCAATTTTATTGCGTAGGCGTTATAGTAGTGAAATGTATTTTTAGTGAAATGTTGCTAAATTCTTGCGAAATGTATTTTTTTCTTGAGTGAAATGTATTTGAAGCAAAAATCTAGGTTTTTTGGACAAAAAAAATTGTTATGCTTGATATTGTTTAAATTAAAACTAATATATTTTCAAATTGTATTATAATGGATAATACACATTCTAATCATTTTCAATTTTGTTTTTGGGCGAAACTTTACAGAACCCATCCCTAGTTGAAATTACAATTTGAGCTGTATAGGTCGTCGGAAGTACACGACTTCAGCCTGTAGCACATTCCAACAATGGTGAGTATTAACTTGTAGAATTTAGACATTGAATTTGTACGCAGACTCTATTCTGACCGACGCGTCGCTATTCTTATTTTGAATCGAAAGTAGTTATAAATTGGAAGTTCGATTTTCTCATTGAAAATATTAGGAAACTTTGGTTTTATGCCAAAAAAGTCATTTAAAACTTCTAAAGACCTTTTCACTTTTTTCAAAAAGTGATTTAAGCAATTTTTGAACAAAACAGTTCTATTTGGCCGACCTTATTTCTTGAATATAACGGCCACGGGATAATTTTTGGTTAAGGGTATTCCGGTCCCTAAATTGACATATTTCTCGATAAAACCTATTAGCCAAACACTGCTTTCAAGGATATTATCCAGATTAGCCAGTTGCTAGAACTAGCCTCAGCTTGCGTCATTAATGTGCCAAACTTTTTTGTATGACTTACACTTCCGTGACACATAGCAAACAAGAAGACATAACGAACAAACGAAAATCTACTCCTCCCAGGTTTATTATGAACAAAACCTTATTTTGATCAACCTGTTATACATTACTATTCAAACTTTACAGTTGAGCGTTTGTGTCGATAAGTGCTTTATTTTCTAGAACATGCCAAAAAAACCACCGTTTTTTGGACATCACGGCCTCGACAAAATCCTATCTCCTTCTGAGGTTAAATTTGCAGATTAGCTCAAAAAATTTTGCAAAAAGCTAGTTCAAAACAAATAAAAACTTTAAATAGAAATTTTCACTCCTCATGGAGCCTGCTTATTTTTATGGCGAAACAAATTATTCTCCATAATTAATATTTTAATAAAAAACGAAATTCTAGTCGCACTCAAAGGAGAATTGTCCGCAAAAAACTTGTTCTCTGAAAACTTTCTCTGGTCAAAATTTTATTTAATATTTCCTGATTCAATCATAAATCCATATTTCGAACCTAAGTGATCTTAAATGGGGTTATCTCTATTAGCGACAGCGACCAACACACCTCAATTCAACACCACAGACCCGTGTTTCGAATCCCACATGATTGTTGCACTAATTGATTGTTTTAGACATTGCCCATTAGTGATTACGGCATCCAATTCAACTTTGGCGCTCCCAATATCAAGCACCCTTTGCCTATTATCATACCCAAGATAGTTCACTAAGTCAACATCTGTGGGATATCGAACACTTGCTTATAGATATAGCCCCTCATTTTCAAGAATCCAATAGGGTGTTCATTAATTTAACATTAACTTATTCTTAACACATAAACACACACAACATTTTATTTTGAATACAAACAAAAAAAACCAGACCAAAATTTGACTTTTTGATCATTTATTTCGTCAAATTTACTTTCTCTTAACATGTTTAAACATCATCTTATAAAAAACAAGCCATAATTGAAGTGTAAGAGTTAAGCGGGTTATGTAGGCAAAGTTATTTTGCTTTAAAATTTTTCTAAGGATAATGAGTAATTAAGAGTTGGGCAGATTTTTGACCTTCTTTCTGCCGACCATTTATAAGCAAAAATCAATTTTGCGTTCATAACGCCCTTCAGGGGTGAGTGGGAGTGAATTTTTGACAGTGCCTGAGTGATAGGCGTGTTTCACCATCAAGACAAAAAAAATTGAAAAAAAGTGCAAATCTGTCAAAAATGCACCGAGGGCCCTTAACAAGACAAGGTTCATTATATTTTTCAAGAACATGCGAAGAATTGATAAAAATGATGAAAATAATTCAATTTAAAATCATTAGTTTTTTCCAAAACTATTTTTTATCCAAAATCGAAAACTCGTCAGGACGTTTGGTAAAAATTTATATCAAATTGAAATTTTTGTCGCGGACGTTTGAGAAACTGTCAGGACGTTTGTATCAGGACGTTTGAGTATGTGAGATGTATGCCGGAATTTCCTGTATAAGTCTAAACGACTCTAAATAGGAAAAAAATAGCATTACCTTTGAAGTGAATCCAGTACAAAATATAACAATATATTTTTTTTTTCAAAACTAGGTTAATGCCCGTAATACATTTCACTCTTAAAAAATACATTTCCACTAAAGATTTTAGCACATTTCACTAAAAAATACATTTCACTTAACAACGCCTACCGCAAAAATACATTTTCTATTATTTTTTTAAATAACATTCAATAAAAATACATTCAATAAAAATACATTTCACTTTTAATACATTTCATCCCTGTCCGATATATCATATGCCATGGCGCACAAAATAACTGGATTTACATTTACATTTTAATTTAATACCATTTAAAGACATAGAGAATGTCTATCAAGAAATCTACAAACAGAGGATATCTGTTAGAGAAATGACTTTTAAAAAGAGACCTTAAAAAGAAGAAATTTTTTTTTCTCGACAAATAAGAAAGTATTGATTGAAATTTTTAAGGTTTTTCATTGTTTTTTACTTGAAATAATTTCGAATAACAAAATTTTGATTTTAGTTTTTTTTTTATTCTTCGCACTAATTCATGCCGAGAATAACGTAAGGAAACGGCAAAAATTCGACCAGCTCAAATTTATATTTATTTTCGTAGCACTTTTAGTGTTTGTGCTGAAATTACTCAAATTATGTTTCTTTTTCTAAAAAACAGCATTATTCGAAAATTTTGGAAAATCCGCGTATTCTCATTGGGCAAAAGGCGAAACAAGAAGCATAAGGATGAAAATTTTTAAATGTTTGATCTTTACCACGCATTACGTGGAACGCTCGATTTATATAAGTATTTTGAGGGCAGGTAATGCAGTCATCCCACCAAGCTTTGCTAGAATTTCTGTTAATTATCCTTTTCCGACGGAACTCCATCTCAAAACGCTTACTATCTCTATGTCGAGGTGTTCGAATCCCACTGATGGTTGTCTAATGAATTGTCTTAGTGCATTACATGAGTGATTACACATCGATAAAATTTAGCGGTTTCCATTATCAAGACCCTGCCTATAATCATAATTCAAGATTAATCACTAAGGCAACATTTAGTGATTTTGAAACACGCGCCTATAGAAGATAGTTAGCGTTTTGACGTTGGAGTTTCCGTTCGGAAAACGCATATGATTTGCTGAAGCTGCTTGCTTATATCGATATCGGGGAACAAACGAACAAATTGCCACTTTTAGCCAACTTTTTTATATAATTTGGCTTTTGAAAACGACTCATCCCATATTTGTTTTTTAGATTATACAAACTCGGAGGCAACAAATACTAACCCTCGAAGAACTTGCCAAGTGTAATTTTTTATGTTAAAATACAACATAAACATAACAACGATTGACATAAAATTACACTTAGTCAGGTTCTTCGTATACCTTTTTGAAAGGGTGAAGTCCCTTTAAATCAGTTTCAAAGATGATGGAAAAATGATTTTAAAAAAACCTCTCTTTCGAATACATATTTTAAACTCAACAATTGTGAATCTGAAATATATCACCCAAAATTTTTCTGAAAAAAAGGTTTCAAATTTTATGACGAGTTTGATTGGAAAGGCGATTTTTTCGCTTAAGTGCTTACTTCCGAAGAAATAACTTTTTACTCCAATCTGGGAGTTTTGAAATTTGAATTAAGCCAGGATTCAAAAAAAGTGTTGAGTACGATTTGCGAAAAAAAAATTAGCATTCTAGACATATCTGAGCAGCAATTTTTTTCCACTTTTAGGGCGGGACGCGGATTTAAGTTTCGAAAATTTGGTCGGGATCCCGAGTTTTTTACGTTCATTATTAACACTCAGGATCGGGATTAAATAAAAAAATATGAATTGGGACCGGGCGGAATCGGGGATTGAAAAATTCATCCGTTTTTAGGACACTGTTTCTGAACTAAATTTTTAAATAATTGACAGATGAAATATTTCCAATTTTAGTCAAAAAATTAATTTTCTATCATATCGCAAAATTATACCTTTGGTATGATTAGGGACACTTCGCCCTATCTTTTAACTAGATTGCGGAGTGTCTAGACCTCCCAAGTTATACTTATGGATACCAAGGATATAGCCTATATCTCTGCATATCATAATTATAAACTTGGGAGGTCTAGAGTCTAGACAAACTCTCGAGATCTTGTTTAAAGATAGGCAGAAGTGTCTTATCATACCAGGGTATAATTTTCGATATGATATGAAAATTTATTTTTGACTAAAATTTGATATATTCACTGTCAAATTATTAAAAATTTAGTTCCAGAAACAGTGTCCTTGAAATATATCATATAGCCTCCATTCGGCCTCCCCCATTTTCGATCGTTGAATTATTTGTCACCTTTACAAAATTGTGGAATGGTAGACACTTAACTCGAAAATACTGCCAAAAAACGTTAAATTTCAATTTGTTAATTTTTTTTAATTTTCAAAAAAAGTTGAGAATTTCAACAAAAAACTAGAAATTCACAAGTCGTTTCCGAGATTTGGAGAAAAAAAATCGAAAAAAGGCTACGTTTGAACCTTAATTCAGTCTTTGCGGTGAATTTGATGTACAAATCGAAAATTTTCCATATATATTTAAGGAGAGTAGGCGTTTGCGCGAGGCTCCCAAATAAAGCTGTTTTGACCACTAGAGGCAAAATTTTGAAAAAAGGCTACCGTTTGGGTGATGGTATTTATATCTACATTCTAAAATTGCAAATATCAATAAAAGTGATGAGAGATGAATGAGGAAGTAGGCTTTTTAGTGCTTTTAAGGACGCCTACTAAAAAGCATTTTTCTTAGCGTTAGGTTGGAGGTATCAGATGCCTCTGAATAGTACTGGCACCTTCTTAACGATGTTTGTTACTTACGTATTTTGGAAAAAAAAAAATAATTATTTCTGAAGCCAGGTTTCTCAAGAAACTTCACTTGAAAATTTGTAAAAAAGAGCCCAATTATCGTCGCCCCACATCCTTAAATCATTAAATAAATCAATAATTTTATTTCCGTTTTTTGGCCGTCAAAAAGTTAAAAATTTGAAAAAAAAACTCGTGAGAAGATGTTTGTATTTGTTCTTTTTCTAGCCTGACACAAAACAAAACTCAAAAAATGATGCCAAATTGACAGAGAAAATAGTTTATTAGTGTTTATTGGGACGCCTTTATTAAAATGTTGTGTGGTGGTGTGCAATTGTTCAGATTTATTGTATGTGTGAAATGACCGAAGGTTGCGTTCTGTAAGCTTACAAATGTTTTTTGGAATATCACTGTTGGCTGTTGGGCGAGAAATAACCTTTGGAAAAGGCTCACATTTGCTACACCCACTCCCTTAAGGATGTGGGCGACGATAATATGGGCTCTTTTTTACACATTTTTCGAGTGAAGTTTCTGAGAAAACCATGGCCTTCAGAAATAATTTAAATTTTTTATTCCAAATACGTAGTACGACTTCGTAAGAAGGTGCCAGTACTATTCAGAGCATCTGATACCTCAAACCTACGCCTCAGAAAATGGTTTTGAGTAGGCGCTCCCTAAAAGCCACTAAAAAAGCCTACTCCTCATTCTTCCTCATAACTTTCTCTTGTTATTTGCGATTCAACTTCCAATATAAATGCGCACTCCGAGCGGAAGAAATTTCAAAAAGTTTGCCCCTAGTGGTAAAAACAGCGTATTTGGATCCGGCAAGCCAAAAGCCTTACTCCTCCCTTGAAAATATATAGAAAATTCAATTTTGTGCATCAAATTCACCGCAAAGCCTGGATTTAAGTCCGAGCGGAGAGTTATTTCTTGATTTTTTTTCCAAAATCGCAGGAAACGACTTTTGAATTTCTAGTTTTTGTTGAAATTCTGAACTTTTTTATGAAATTAAAAATTGAAATTTAACGTTTTTGGCCAGTATTTCGCACGTAGTGTCTACATTTTCGCAATTTTTAAAAGGTGACAAATAAATTTCTAGATCGAAATTTTGGTACCTTTCACTTTCAAATTCTCAAAAATCTCAAACTTACTTTTTTTTTGAAAAAAATCAAAATTCAGAAAAAAATCCTTGGCTTTAAAAACTCAGTAGAAAATTCTCTACAAATGGGGCTATCCAAAAAATTTTCTGAGAAATCTCAATTATTTTCGTCGCCACATCCTTAAAAAGTTTTGCCAACCCTAAAACTGAACGCCGGGGAAGTCAGGAAAGTTAAATTCCTGGTTTATTAGTCTCTTTCGACTTCATTATGAGAAACCTCGTTTTAAAATAAAAAGCATTATTCTTAAATGCTAACTCGTCGTCTGGCCTCCATAAACTCCTCAGCATTTCTCTACTTCGTCTTCCGGCCCTCCATAAACACCTCAGGTATCTCCCCAGAATTTTGACTGACGTCTTTACATGTCGTTTTAGACATTTTTTATCAATCATAAAAAAAATTATTAATTTTGAAGGAATGATGAGAACTGGCGTTTCTGCTATTCAATAAACGTTCCGAAATACCTTATCTAGAAAAAAAATATCGACCTAAAATTCCCAGTCGAGCCAGCATTTATAAAAATACGAAATTTAATGAAATTTTTTTTATATAAAAATTATTTTTTTAATTTTCCCGGAATGAAATCGATATCAAAAAATGAGAGAATGGCAGCAAAAAACTTAACTGTTCCTCATGTCGAGTCCGAGATATTAGCGTTCGTCGCGTTACCCCTATTTCTTGATCTAAGGAAAAATTGAAGAAAAATTTTCGAAATTTTATTTTTTTTTATTTTTTCATTTCAAGATGAATTCACAGGCAAAATGGAGCAAATATTAGATTTCAACGCGATAAATACTTTCAAAGATACAGTAAAGTGAATTGAAAATAATACGTTCGTAAAAATACTATATTTATGAAATTTTTTTTTATATCGAAAATTTTTTTTATTAATGTTTCGCGAATGAAATCGATATCAAAAATGAGAATGCAGCAAAAATTAACTTTTTCTCATGCTCTAGTTCGAGACATAGCGTCCGTCGGTTACCCCTATTTTATTGATCTAAGGAAAATTGAAATATTTTTTTTTCGGAAAATTTTATTTTTTTTATTTTTACATTCCAGATGAATTCACAGCAAAATATGCAAGCAAAATTAGATTCAACGGATAAATACTTTCAAAAGATACAGTTTAAAGTGTGAATGAAAATAATACCTCGTAAAAAGACGAAATTTAATAAATTTTTTAATATCGAAAATTTTTTTTTTTAATTTTTTTGGAATGAAATCGATATCAAAAATAGAATGCAGACAAAAATTAACTTTTTCTCATGTCTGCAGTTCCGAGATATAGCGTTCGTCGGTTACTCACTTAATCAAGAAGATCGAGATGAATAGCGCGTTCAGAATTGGGAAAACATTTTTCAGAGTGTTTTGCAAAACGAAGGGAAGAGACCTCGGGGCGCCCCCATTATCGTAGTTCTAGTTCGTGAGTCACGAATCGTGACACGAGAGAGATGGAAACTATCTTCACCACCTATTATAACTACCCAATTTCCTTGAATTCAACACACAAATGGTTTGTATTTTTACCTAGGCAATTTTTGATCTAGTTTTTCTCGGAATTAGGATATATAAAAAAAATTTGAAAAATTTATTTTTATCTTTAATAAAAGTGTTCATTCTTGCAAACGTTTATTCTCATGTATTCTCAACTAAATCCATGTAAGAATATTTTAAGACGATATTACTTTAACTTCAGACATACCTCTCTTCTTCCTGATTTTATGAAGAATTAAAAAAAACCAATTTCAATTGAAAATTTTGAACTTGATTTGCGAAATTTTTTCGAAATATTCATAAAAAAGTCAACCAAAAAATGGTCAAACAAAAATTTTATGATTTTTCAATTGAGGCGGTTAGAAAATATAAATCTTCTATAAAAAAAAGTTGAAAATGGGTATGCCAACTGTTTTACCCACAAATTTAAATAATAAAATAAGAAATTTTGGACAAAAATGCAGAAAATTTTTCAAATGTCTTGAATTTTTTTTTAAAATTTTTAGGAATTCAAAAATCCAACTCAAAGCTTTCCATAAATAGATAAAAAATGATTTTAAATTGAGCTGCGAAAATATTCTATACCGGTTAAACCTAACGCTAATAACCATAAAAAATAACTAAACTTATTATTTTTCGGAAGTTATAATTGACTCCAGTGACTGGAGTTCTAGTCAGCCTGAGTTATGGCAACCTCTTAGGAGGTGGTCATGCGATTTGCAATTTTTGCAGAGCTATTTCAGGAAAATCTGAATCTTTGTAGCAATTAATTCCAAAAATTCCAATTTGTAGATCTTATCCTTAATCTTGCGAAAAGTACATCACAAAATCATTTTTGACCATTACACCAATAGGTACAGTATGTCGTAAACAAGGTGACATTTTCCAAACTGCCAAAATCTATCTCCTCCCCAGATGGTATATCAAATTAAGCTCAAATTCTCACAGATAACGTAACGGTATAGTATTGTAAAACTTTAATCAACAAGCTTTTTTGATCCGCTGACTGAAACAATTTCTAGGAACGCCAAATAACGAAGATTTTTCACAATTTCAGAACTTCAAAATCTATGTCCTCCGAGGATATATTTCAAAAATGGCTCAAATTGTTCTCAAGTACTCCTCAGAACCGCGGTTGTTAAAAGGGATACGGGATGGATGCGTGGATGCAGGGATTCGTCGGGGATCATCCTTTTACAACCTGTCAGAACATATGTAAGGGGATGGTCACAATCTTTTTTTGCAATTGACAGCTAAAACTCGAAATATGATTTTCTTTGGTCATTTTCGAAAAAATTTCCGAATTAAAAGTGCGTTGATTTTTTCGAAAGTAAGCTCAAGAAAGCCAGTTGAAACACTGATGAGAAAGTTGGCTACGTCCAGTCGATATTTTGAAAGTTTAAGTGGTCAAAATTCTAGCAACGTTATTTTTTAACTTCATCTTTTAATATTACTTAAAAAAAATTCGAAAAAATTGCGAAAATTCGAAGAAATTATTTTTATGATTGGTTCTAAGTACACTTAATTATCACCCTTTATTTATTTTAGAGCATTTTTATGCCTCTCAGGCTTTTATTAAATCAGACCACCCCTTTTAAGGCGGCTACGGGGGTCGGTGCATTTTGACAGATATCCCTTTAACACTTTTTGGGTGTGATTTGAAAGATGTAGGTTGGGGAGCCAATCCTAACACTCCTGAGACCCCTTTTAGCCCACTCATGAGGCCGCTTTCTCTTCTTTTCAGCCTACATCTATTCAAATCACCCAAAAGCGTGTTAAAGGGGCATATACACTTTTTTTAAAATTTTTTTCCTGATAATAAGGTTTTTGCTCCTCAAAATTTTCCAATAAAAACTTTTTCCAACGAAAGTGACACTTTTTGAGCTTCCTTTTTTCATCTGTTTTTTTCAAGAATCGATTATTTTACTTATAAATTGCTTTTAAAAAAACACTTTAAAAAAGCGCGTTTGCTATTTAAAGTGTTCTAAATTAAAGGAAAATTTATTTTTTTCACTTTTTTATTAATTAGAAACTGGTCAACACCGAACCTAATCCACCGTTTGAAAATGTGTGTTCAATTTTTTATACGATTTCTACGTTCGAAAATCGAAAATTTTGGAAAAAAAACGAATTTTGGCACATCGAAAAAAATATTTTTCATGACTTGCAGTGAGATATATTTTAAAACGGTGGATGGGTCTGCTTTACCAAATTAGCAAAGTTTTCGGTCTTGTAATAAAATTTCCTTTAATTCTGGATTAAAGGAGGGCTCAAAAGCGATTTCTCTCAAACTTAGTTTCGTTCAAAAAATTATGATTGGAGTAGAACAAGTGCCGAAGAAAGAAAACGATGACATATTTTGAAAAAAATAAAAGGTGGCATTCCTTGATAATTTCAGCCGGTGATTCCAGAAAAAATAATTTTGAAAATTTTGAACAAGAATTTTTTTTAAATAATCCAATTAATTTGCGACCAAAAATCACAAAAACCAATTTATATTGATGTTTCAAAATAGCAAATAAAAAATATGTGGTCACTTACGCGAAAAGTTGAAGTGGCCATTTTTTGAAAAGTGTTTTTTTGTTGATTTTGGCAAAGAAAATTGAAAAAAAATTTGAACAAAAAATAAAGCATTTTTTTATAATGAAATCGGACTTTCTTCAAAAAATTTCACATAATTGCGAATTCGAAAAGTTGCCTGGATTATAACAACATTAACTTGATGTATATCGAGAAGCAATATATAAACCCAGTGAAATTATTCATCAAGAGCCCATATCATACCCAGGAGTAAAAATTGACTTTACGTATCTGTCAAATAGCACCGAACCCCTTAAAGCTCATTGCGTTTATTGACGCGCCGACTAATTTTTTAAAATAACATTATTTTCATCAGAAATTTTCACTACGTGCATGCGCTTTTAATGATTATTCTTGCCAAAATGTGTCATCGTAAAAAAACTTCGAATCTTAGGCCACAAGTAATACCTTGCAATAATATTCAAAAATTTTATCATAACTCCATTTTTTAAGATTGTATTTTTTGAAATTCCATATTTTATTATTAATTTATGATTTGGCTTGCGTTCAATAATCTTCTATTTTTTTAAATATTTCACTCACAATTTCGTCGGTTTCGTAGGTTTTGCTTGGAACCTAAGATCATACGGTATGTAACATAACCTTTTTCTAGCTAAAGGGCCACGTTTAGCATTTTGGGCTACGAAACAAACTCATCCGATTGAGTTAAGGGGGACAAATACGAATATGGGCTCTTGATGAAAAAACTTTTTACTGGGTTTAAATAATTCCCTCTCAATATACCATCAAAGTAATTCATAATCAGCCATTTTTGTAATTACAGAATTTACGAATTGTTGCGTTTTTAGAAAATTTTTTGAGTTCAAATTAAACTTTCGAATTCGACCAAATTTATGAAATTTTCTTGAAAATTGTCTGGAAACAATTCAAAAAAGGCCCTTTTATTTATGTTGAAATTTTTTTTTCATTATTTGGTTTCGAATAACGCAAAAACACTCTTTAAAAATGATCACTTTAACTTTTCGCGTTAAGTGACCACATATTTTTCATAGGCTCTCTGAAAAAATCATATGGACATGGTTTTGTGATTTTTGGTTAAAAATATTTGGAAATATTTTGAAAAATTTTCTCATTTCTTGTTTCAAATTTTCAAATTTATTTTTCTGGAATCAATCAGCGAGAATATTTGAAAATGCTACTGTGAGTGATGTAATACATTTGTATTACTCATAAAGTATCTCGACACCTTATCCGACCTACAAGCTGGCGTCTAGCGTCGAGCGGCTTTTAGTCGGCCCCATTTCGATTTTTAAACCGGTTTCTGTTTCTGCGTTCTTGTTTATGAAATATACAAAATCAATACTTTACCTTTTTTGTGTAGTTCAATTGCATGTAGCATTTCTAAGTGACTTCAACTTAGTTCTTCCAAATTAGTTCTGCAAAACTTTTATCAAACCCAGATGACTGCTTCAACATTACAGTATACATCGATCTTTGGTTAGTTCAAATCCGATCCGGGAAAATCAATCCAATCAATGGTTGCAAAGTTACTGTATGATATTTTCAGGGTTTTTCCCCCTGGACAGACATTGCTTGCTTAGCAAATCGCTGCATGCTTCAGTTGTCGCTGCATGGCGCAGTATATCGTTTGCCTGCCACAAGTTAATCGCACCCTGCAACAGGGCATATCCGCTGCCTGCTCATAAATGTAACTTTATTTGGAATTATGAACGCAAACGACTTCACCTCCAGGAGTTAGCTCTGAAGGTTTCCCGGCTTACAATGGGACCTTGTTAAAGCAAACCCATTTTGTCGGATTGATATATCGTATTGGCCGTTGAAAATGGTAACTTGGAATGAAACCCATTTGCCGTATGAGATACGGATTTTCGCTGTATACGTAATATACGAGATTACGTTAACTAAACGTGCAGGAAACGGTATGCCACAATACCTCTTCTTTCGAATTTTTATTCGACCTCCCAAGAACGGAAGCCTGGATAATCGATCTCGAATCCACATACTGAACTTCGATTTACGCGAAGAAATTACGGGATTCCAAATTACTTCCCACCTTCTCCCATATTGTTGGCTGAATTTACGATCAAACGATCCGTCCTGTGCTAAGTGCCATTCTTTTTATAGTTTTGGTTACCTGAATCTTAAAAGGGTTGATAATCTAGGATGAAATTCAGGCAATCAATCTAACGAAATTTACTGCTGGTTATACGCTGCCTGCAACAACTATAGTTGTTAGTTATAGCTATCACAGCACTTTTAATTTATTCCTCAAAGTTATTCGCTGCCCGCAAGTTTTTAGTTGTGCTTTAGTTGCAAGCACCGTTATAAACTTATTTGTTGCAAACGGATAAGCGTTTCTTGAGACTTGGGAGCTGTTATTGATGTAATACATTTGTATTTACTCAATAAAGTATCTCGACACACTTATCCACCTACCACGCTTGCGGTGTAGCGTCCGAGCGGCTTTTAGTCGCTCATTCGGTTTACGTTCTGAGTAATTCAACGCCAAGTGGAAGTAAAGTGGTAAACCGGGTTACCTCAATAAACACTACCTTTTACTTTATTCAAATTATGTCCTCGTTTTGTTTCTTCGCTCTTGTTTATACTTTGAGTCATAATTTTGCCAACCGAAAACTACCGGTTTGCAAGAAATATTATCGACAGCCCTCTTCTATCCAGAATTGCAAAAATTTTTATTTCACCGAACATTAGCCAAATTGGTAAGCCGACTCATCCCACCAGTTAAAATTTATTTTAGTAAACTCATGAAAAAAAATATTTCTTTCGATGTGCCAAAATTTCGTTTTTTTTGGTCTTTTTCAAAAAAATCTGAATTTTCGATTTGACGTTAAATCTATAAAAACAAATTTAAATTTTTTTTTAACGTGGTGTTCGAGACCATGTTTCACGGCTCCTTATTAATAAAAAAGAAATATATTTTTTTTTATTATGAAGGACACCTTGGATAGGCAAACGCGCATTTTTGTGCAAACGCTCTGTTTTCAAAAGACGATTTATAGATTAAAATAATCGATCTGAAAAAAAACCAGATTATACGAAAAGTAAGCTCAAAAAGTAGCAACTTTCGTTTGAAAAATGTTTTTAACTGAAAATTTTTGAAGTGGCAAAAAGTTTCCATCAAGAGAAAACAAATTGGAAAAGGTGCAAATCTTGTTCAAATATGCCACCGACCCCCTTTAAAATGAAAAACAATATCTAAAAAAATGGTTCGAATTAGAAAAAAAATATGTCCCACAAACTTTCTGATAAATCTCAAAAATGTTTCCTGAAACACAATAGAAAATAGGGCTCCAATTCTGGAACAACTTTTTTGTTAATTTTTTCTGAATNAGGGATGGGTTCTGTAAAGTCCCCAAAAACAAAATTAAAATGATTAGAATGTGTATTATCCATTATAATACAATTTGAAAATATATAGTTTAATAAACAATATCATAGCATAACAATTTTTTTGTCAAAAACTAGAGTTTTTGCTTCAAATACATTTCACTCAGAAAAAAATACATTTCGCTAAAGAATTTAGCACATTTCACTAAAAATACATTTCACTACTATACGCCTACGCAATAAAATTGGGTTGTTATTTAAATACATTTCGCTCACTTTTTTTAATACATATCACTATTTTCAAAAAATACATTTCACTTTTAATACATTTCACTCCCTGTCCGATATATCGCGCTGAAAAAATGTACTTATCTTCCACACTTATGAAACCGCATTTAAAACTCAGCTTTTGCAGTCACAGTTTTTATTCTTGTGAAAATGTTATAGGTTATGTTGGTTTATACATATCCACAAATTTCATGAGTTAACAAAATATTTAAAATAAAATCAAAAATAAATTTATAGTTATACGCAGAATACTGCTAAGTACCGGGGTACTCATTTGCAGTGACCGTTTTTTGAGACCGCAACATTTTGCCCTATTAATTGGTTCTGCGAAAGCGATCTTTCGCACAGCGGCGATTGGCCCTAGCAAACAAAAGAATATGATTTTTTTATGAACTTACCGACAGAAATTATGCAATCAATTTTTACGGTACCGCTTTCAGCAGCCAATCAGCAACGACCCATAATCCTCCAATAAAGCCACCCCAATACCGCTTCCGAAAACAACCGACCATTTTAATCAACCTGTCCTTTTTAAAAAAACCCGCAAAAACATTCTCTCATTCTTCCGAGAAGGGGCCTAGACTTATTTTTAGGGCGAATAGGTGTACACACTCGGACCTTACTATTCAAAATATAAGGACTGGGTGACTACGTGCAGCCTAAAAAATCGTCCTTATTAACCTAGGCTGCTGCAAAGCAACCCATCTAGTCAACCTAAAGAGCTCTTACACGTAAAACTTACGCTCTTTTTCCTCAACGAGGTTTTTTATTGAGCTTGTGTAAACTTCCTCAACCCTTTACTCTGTCAAAATCTTTTTGTGCAAATCTTATTGTCCAATAAACGTTTCAGTTAAAAGAAAGAAATACAAAACATTTTAATTGCGCCAGATCGTGAAATATTTTGCAGATAATCTGAATCTATTAATTTATAAGTTCGAGCAAAATATCCGATATTATCAATTATTAATTTCTTAGAATATGCACAAATAAAACTTAAGTTAATTTGAAATTAAATAAGAATGAAATTTATTTGTAGAATAAATAAACTAATTATTAATTTACAAATAAATAAAATACAATTAATTTCGAAGATAAAAGTTGAATTTATTTGAAATTAAATCAAAATAACATTTATTTCGAGAATAAAACAAAATTATTAAGCTCGCAAATAAATAACATACAATTAAAATAAAATTGTAACATACTGTTAAGGAGGTTGTCGACTCTGATTTAATAAAGGCCTTAGAGGGATTAAAAATGCTCCAACTTGATACGGGGTGATAATTCAGTGTACTAAGAAAAAAAAATCATCAAAAATTTTTTTTCGAAATTTTCGCATTTTATCGATTTTTTTAATTATTTTTTCAAAGATGAACTTGAAAAATAACGTTAGCTCGAATTTGACCACTAAAACTTCAAAATATCGACTTGACGTAAGCCAACTTACTCATCAGTGTTTCACTGGTTTTCTTTTGAGCATATTTTTGAGAAAATCGAATCATTTTTTTTTTCAGTTTTTTTTCGAAAATGATCAAAAAAATCATATTTTCAAGTCTGGATCGAAATATGGGAAAAACGCAACTGCAACCTTTCAAAATGCCACAAGGTGTAATTTAAAAAAATTGACTCAATTTTGAAAGTAAACCTCGGAGGAGATAGATTTTAAAGCCAAAAATCATGAAAAACGGCCAAAAATCCTCAGTTAATTGTACCGCTAAGAAAATTCAGTCATCTACATGAAAAAACGCCAACTGCAAATCTTAGTTTGCTCACTCCACGTATTATGCCAACTTTTCGAAAATTTTTGATATATGGTCTGGGAGGAGATAGATTTTGAAATTTTGCGAAGTGACCTCCTGTCACGACTACAGTAGTTACTCTGTTGAAGTTACCCCTGAACTATTGAAGAAAAGGTAACTCTAACAGATAAAATGTAACTCTAACGAGTGATTGCTCGGGGTAACTCCAACAGA
>SCLH01000950.1:90040-117737 GCA_004367855.1 Oikopleura vanhoeffeni | reverse complement strand
TGTAAACTCTAATTTTTTCAAAAAAATTCTCGTTTAATCCTCTAAGTTTTTGTTTTCGCTCAAAAGATTACAAATTAAATTGTTTAGATTAAATCTAGAAATGACATTTCTTGATTATATATTTTAAAATTTACAGAATGTATATTGAGGCGCTAAAGCACCAAAAAGGCGCAAATAATGTTGTTTCGATCGTTTTATTTAACATCATAATTATCAAAACAATAAGATATATACCGAATGTGTTTTTAGGCTTTGGGTGTTCCCCGGGAGATTAAAACGGCCCTTAAATTAACTAACCAAGTCGCGCTTCTTGATTGGTTAAGCGTGATCTCCTCGGCCAGAACACCCCAAAGCTAAAAACATTTGGTATGGATTGTTTGACGTGATAGAGCATTTCAGAAGACGATTTGTAGCTGAAGTAAATTCTCGGTAAAGCGTCTGTTATCACGCAGAGACCGGATATCAGGACCGAGCCGATTGTGTGTGTTCATTCAAACCAGATCGAAAATATCAAAAAAAAAATACTAATCAGAGTAAAGCTGCGATTGATTAAACTCAAAGAGATAAAATTTATCATAGAGAAATATTTATCGGTAAGTAAGTTAATTTATTGTTATAATCCGAGTTTTACCAATCATAGAGTATAATTCATAATTATTTTTTTTATATTTGTATAAAAGCGGGAGCTCAAACTTTTAAGAGGAGGAGCTTCAAAATTATATTCTGGTTTGTCTTTTCGTCGCGCTCTCAGACAAAAACGGGAGCGATGCATTCTAGTCTTTTAAAGTTCGATATTTGAAAATTCAGACAAATTTTTGGTGTAATCATAGTGAATCTCATAAAAAAATATTAAGCGTTAAATTCTGCCATCGAATTCTGGGTTTAAAAAATGCACTTTTGTACAATATTGTACGATTTCGTGTGAATGGTTAAAGTTTTTTGTACGTTGTATTGACCGGGACCCGACCGGTGTGCCGGTAAAAAATCCTAGAATTTCCAATTTTAAAAAGCTGCATCTGGGCTCCTGGGTAAATCAAAAAATTTTATTTATTTTTGTAAATTTACTTAAATTTCTTACTAACCAGACTTTGCGAGAGTTTAACATTATTCATTAAATGAACGAAATTCCCAAAATAAATAGCTTATTTAAAATAGGTTGTTTTAGCAACATGGTCGCTCAAAACGATGCATTTCTAGTTCACGACACCAGATTTTTTCTAAATAAAAGCACTTTTTAAAATTGTGTACAAATACAAGACCTGCGAGCCGTTTTTAAATATATCTCATAGTTTTTGCTTTTATACGCTCGTCAAAGTCTCGTTGGACCTTTAAGGGGGTGGTGTTAGTTTGATTTTTTGGATTTCAGAGACTTCGTACGGTTAGAAAATGCAGACTGGATATTTTTGAAACATACATCAGAAGATCTATCTTTTTGATCTCGCGATTCATTAGACCAATATAGTACCACTCCCATCCAACCATCTGGAAATTGAACCCGCGGTTAAAACCACGAGTCCACAGCTTGTTTCAAAGAAACAAGGATCATACTGTATTTGATTCAACAGCTTTATATCGGAAGTTTTGAGATTCGCGTGAGAATCTTAGAAATTGTCTGAATTTTAGTGGAATCGGTTTTTTCGGTTTTTTTCCTCAGGGGTCAGGAATTTGGCTAAATTGTGCCGAAAAAGCTGTTTTTTGGTAGTTTTTGATAAAAGGCTTTTTAAATGTAGAAATACAGAAACGTCATTTTGGAAATGTAACAAGCCCTAGTTGGGTGCGTGAACATCGAATTGGTCGTACTTTTTGAATTTCGCCCTGATTGGCGGTTTAAATCGACAAAAAAGTGCGCGAAATTGACAATTTTGAAAATAAAAGTGATAATCAGGGAATTTAAATGATCACCAATAAGATTTCTTGTGTATGATTTGCTGGAAACGATATTAGCAACTATGGTCTGATTTTCAACACAACACAGTGCTAGGATCAAATCATAATTTTAATGAAAAACTTCATAATTTTTCTCAGAATCTCCGACTGTGTTCAAAATCAGACCATAGTTGCTATATATTGTTTCCAGCAAACTACCGAACGGATCTTTTGGTGCCATTTAGGTTTTCTAATCCCTTTTATATTCAAATTGGTTGATTTCGCGCCTACTTTTTTTTGTCGAATTTACAGCCAATTAGGCGGAAATTTTTCAAAAAAAGTACGACCGCTTTCTACATTCCGAAAATGATGTTTGTTGCATTTCCACAGAAAAAGCCTTTATCAAAACGTCGAAAAACACCCTTTTTCGGGCACATTCAACCAGATTGGTTACCCCTGAGGCAAAATCGGAAAATACAGAACCGATTCACTAAAATTCAGACAATTTTTTCAGATTCTCACCAAATCTCAAAACTTTCCGATATAAGCTGTAGGATCCTTGTTTCTTTTGAAAAAACGCTGAGGGGACACTTTGCTTAACGCGGTTAATCAGTTGATTGGTGGAGAGTGGTACTAAATTGTCTAATGGAATCGCGAGGTCAAAAGATAGATCTTCCTAAGGTATGTTTTTTAAAAATGTTTAGTCGCTTTTGACGACACCGTACAAAGCCTCTGAAATCCCAAAAATCACTAACACCCAACCCCCTTAAAACCACCCGATATTTTAAGCCAAATTTTGAAATATCTGAATTTTTTTTTTCGAAATTTCAAATTTTTTTATTTCCATTTCTGAAAATCTTATTCCAAATGAACTAATGCAACAATAATTAAAGCAAAAAATTAATACTTCAAAAGATACAGTGCGGTTTAAGGAAAATTAATCTTGGAAAAATTAGAAAATTTCGGAAATTTTTAAGATATCGAAAATTTTTATTTATTTATTTTTGGAAGCAAACAGCCACAAAATGAGAATGCCAGTTAAAATTAGCCTTATCAATTCTTAGTCCCGGAGAAACAGCCTCCGTTGGATTACCCCAAATTGCTGGATCTAAGAAATATCTGAAATTATTTTTTCTAATTTTTTTTATTTTCATCTCAAGATCTAATTCCATAGTGAACGATGCAACAAACATTAGATCAAAATATTATTTACTTCAAAATTATACAGTGGCATTTAAATATAACTTTAAAATATAACTTTTGAAAATATTAGAATAATTTTGAAATTTTTATACACCAAATTTTTTTGATTTTTGGAGAGCAAAAACCAGCAACGAAAATGAGAATGAAGCTGAAATAGCTTTCTATCACTTTTGAGTCTCGAGTAAACAGCCTCCGTCGGATACCCCCTAAAGGGGGTACTGGTCGCTGGTTTTTATGTGGCCTTAGGGGCAATATAAAATGCTCCAAAATGACCCGGGGTGATAAACCAAGTGAACAACCGACCAAAATCATCAAAAAACAATTCCGAAATTTTCTCTTTTTTTCGATTTTTTCTAAGTATTTTTCAAAATGAAGTTCAAAAATAACGTTTGCTTTTAATTAACCACTAAAACTTCCAAAATAGTCACCTTTACGTGTAAGCACTTTCTGATCACTGTTCGAGTAGCTTTCTTTTGAGGCTTACTAACAGAAAAATCGAAGCACTTTTTTTTTCGAAAAATTTTTCTCGGTGGGGTCCTTAAAAATCATATTTCGAATTTAAGGTCGAAATCGGCAAAAGTGCTCGAGTTTATGTTCGTATTTGTATAAGCTAGCTTAGTAAATAAAATGAATGATTTTATAATTTTCTAGGAGATTAGTTTTTTCCGATAAATAATTGCCAAAGAAACGGTGGTTTTTTCTTACATTCTAGAAAAAACTAGAGCGAAATAGAAAAAAACTGGGTCAGAGTTTATTTTTGTTTCTACCACTTTTACAAGTTATGTCAAAAATTTTCAGCCAATTGCAACATAAACCTAGGAGGAGATAATTATATCATTTTGGCTTGAGTCTCTTGTGTCGCTTGATCTGTTGGGGAAGTGTATGCATACAAAAAAGTTTTTGGCCACATCTTGCACGCAAGCTAAAGCTAGTTCTACAAACTGGCTAATTCATAATATCACGACGCCCTGGTTGGCTAATATTTCATAAATGAAAAAATCAATTCCTGCGACCAGATACCCCCTTAAGGGGCGGTGGTCGTCGCAAAATGGGCACTAGAAACAATTTTTTCCCATTTATTTCTATGCCTTTTTTAAATGAAAGATATGGAAAATTACAAGCATTTTGGTACTCGTTTTATTGTGAGTACAATGGCCTAGGAAAGGCCAGTTTTGATGAGTTCAAAATATTTCGGTATGAAAAAAGTAGAAATTTTCTTGATTTTTGGAAATTTAAAACACGGTTTAACAGAAAAACGAGTCAGAAATTTAGGGCAAACTTCAAACTCGTTTTTTTTTGCACGGACTCCTCTTAGCTGCAGATTTATCTAGGTTTCGAATGTGTGACTTTTGAAATCCAGGGAGGAGTATAAATTTTGATTGAGAGCCCTAACCAAGGGTCAGAAATACAGTTTTTTGGTGATACTTGATAGCAAATTAAAGAATTTCGAAAAAACTTAACTCGCGTTTTTACTCACGTTCTGTCCGCGTGTAATTTGAGTCATGATAATCATTGTTGTTACCCTAAAAACTCAGGGAGGCAGATACATTTTGAAAATATTTCCGTTATTTTGTAAGCACGTTTCTTGATTGGCCGAGCATCCGTCACTTTTGATTTTATTTTTTAGTATGCAAGATTTTTGTTTCAAATATATCAGAGAGAGGTAAATGTTTTGGTTCCGGGACGATTTTGTAACTTTTGGCTACAATTTGGTCATGAAAACCCCATTTTTGGGCCTTAAAATGCGACGACCACCCCTTAAGGGGGTATATCGTCTGAATTTAAATAAAGGCCCCTTAGAGGTATTAAAATGCTCCAAATTTTGATCCGGGGCCAGATGGCACTACAGCGGGTGATAATTAAGGTACTAAGAACCCATCATCAAAAAAGAAAAAATTCGAAATTTTCGAGCATTTCTTTTCCGATTTTTTTCTAAGTATTTTTTTAAAAGATGAACTTTAAAAAATAATGCTTGCTCGAATTTGACCACTAAAACTTCAAAATATTCGAACTTTGACGTAAGCCACTTTCTCATCAGTGATTTCCCTGCTTTCTTTTGAGTTACTTTCGAAAAAATCGAAGGCCACTTTTTTTTCGGGAAAATTTTTTAGAAAATGACCAAAAATCATATTTCGAGTTTTAGCTGGAATTGCATTAAAAAAGCCTGTGAGAGTCTCTTACAATTGTTCTTAGGAAATTACTTGATAAACAATTTGAAGTCATTTTGCAAATATATCCTAGGAGGAATAGATTTGAAGTCTGAAATTGTGGAAAAATCGTTCGGTTATTTGCGTCTAGAATTTGTTACCGATGCGCCCGGATCAAAAAAAATTACCGTGAGAAAAGATGACATTACTACCGTTACGTTATCTTGAAAATTTGAGCTTCAATTTAAATTATACCGCTGGGAGGAGATAGATTTTGCAGTTGGGAAAATGTCACCTTGTTACGAACTGTACCTAGTGGTGTAATGATCAAAAATAATTGGTTGATTGTACTTTTTTCGCAAGATTAAGGATAGATCTACAAAATTTAGCATTTTTCGGTTTTTCTCATGAACTGTTAGGTTTTCTGAATATATCACCGGTGAATATGTCAAAATCTGCCAGATATAACCCCCTTAAGGGGTTATGTACGCAAATAGATTTTCCTTAAAAAATTTTCTCCCCACTTAATTCGGCTCAAAAAAATAAGGAATGAGCTTGGTCTAACTTTTCGATCACTGGGTGCTCACCAGGTGGCACGTTGAAGTGCAAATTTCAGGGCATGTTATTAACTGCTCTCCAGGCTAACCTGCAAGCCCAATATTACTAATTATTATCGTTGGATCTAGAGATTTAGTGGAATCTAAGCGTATGGCAAAGCGAAAAAAAAATTTGTCATTCTGGTACAGTAGGATAAACCTGAAAATAACTGAAAAAACATATTTTTGTCATTTTTTCAAACGGCTCTCCACTAAGCGGTGTTAAACTTGAGATCAAATTAGTTTTCCCATCATAATTTTCCAGAACTTCAACTAGTGTTTTGGGGCGAGCAAAAGTATTCTAAAAATAATTATTTCTAGAATAGTTATTTTGAAATGTTGCGAAAAAAAAATTTTTGACAAAGAATCACAAAACAAATTTTCTCAAGAAAAAAAGTCATTAATTTGATTTAAACAGTGATGATTACTCCCTTTATACTTCAAATTTCCTCAGGAATTGATAATGTGTCCTCAAAAAAACCTCATTTTGAAATCGGTATTCCTTTTAAGTTATTAGATTTGTATATGGCAAGTTACTACTATTTAGATATCCTGGAAACTTAAACATGTTTTTTCTGAAATCCTGAGAAAATTTGAGGGCGACTATTAACATTAAGTACACAAAAATAATAACAGGTTCATTAAGCATTATTTTACTGCAATTCATTAAATAGTGAAAAAAAATATTTAACTCCAAAAATACCTAATGGAGATTAAGCATTGATTTCAGTTTTAAGATCATTAAGTTCATCTTAAAAAAAAAGTACTTAATGATGTTAAGTAAGAAAATGATTAACCTCCATTAATAGTTACTATATAATGTACATATAACGATTAGCTGGCATAATCACCCACTGAATGGGTCAATTTAAAAGTTTAAATGGCGCATTGCTTTTTGGCGGTCAAAATTATAATTGATAATTTTTAACAATATTCAATTTTGGTAAGATTGGACAGGAAATTTCATCAAAGTTTAGGAAAAATCAAAAATTACCTGTTTTGTTTAATAGTCAAGTAGAATGTCAATGTTGGGATCAATTGCCTTCGTAATATATCCCTTTATATTCGTTCTCTTAACGTTTCTTGATGTTCTTGCGGCCTGAGCATCTCAGCGCAGGAGCGGCGGAAACTTGCATTTGCGGTTGTATCTTTGTGAGAAGATGGGCAATATAAATCCAGTTTTTGACTTTAGAAATTCCCCTTGATTGCAAATGCGGTCTGTCTAACAATCGAGAATTAGCTTTTTTTCGTTGAACCTTCTCTTAAAATCAGTTTATCACGTGCTTTTGATAGATTGGAAATAGACTGCTTATGATAATAAGTTATTATTATACTAATCTGGATCCATCGCCCTGCGAGGCGTGTTCTTGTCAAACCTACATATGTAACATAGGGAGCAAATAATAAACAGTTACCACGCAAAACTAACCCACATAAGACGGATGAGAGTCTTTGGAGTTGGGTAAGTGCATTGGATTCCGGGATTTTCCAGAAACAAATCGTTAGGTTGATAGTTAAGAGCCAATCAGCGGCAAACTGCTCATGGTATTTGCTAATGTATAATATCGTACGCCTCGACCAATGCTGCGCTCAAATTTATTGGAGGGCGACACGGCCAATGAGGGAGCGTGACGTAAACCCGTGTATCAGAATTTCAGAACAACGAATCGACACAGTAGTTTTAATAAAAACATATTTACTTCCCTACATGCCACGAAGTTATTCGATTGAGTTCTTCTGATTTAGACTTAACCGGACAGTTTAACGAATCGGTTTAACCAAATTACTATTATTTCACTATAAAAATGTAGCCAACCAGGGACTTTTGAGATACCTTTTGGATGAGCTATTTGATGGGGAACAAAAAGAACAATTCGTAGAATTCTCCCCAAATTTATAAAGGGTCTCTCGCGACCCACTTGATATTTGTTCCTCCCTAAAAAAGAACACATACAGTGAATTGACATACGTGTAAACTTTTTAGCTTGCGGGAAAAATATGGTAATTTTTTTAGTGTATCAAATACACTGCCTATAATTACCCATTACACACTTGTGAATACCCGCGCCTACTACGTCAGAAACAAGACACGTTTCCTAACAGGGCCGCGGATATTTCACACAAGTGTGAATAGGATATACAAACCGCTGTCATGAGACGAACTGTATTCTAGACCTATTCAAAACCGAAAAGTATCTCCTGATGTTGATTTTAAATAAATCGGAAATTTTGACATAACCTGAATATAATTAGTAGGCGATGAGGACGTTACTAGGACTTATTGTCGATAGAGTGCTAATATTTAGTATTGTGTCTATATGATCTCTCTCTTCCCCGGCTAAACGGCCATTTTCAGTTTAAGAGAACTGGAAAAGCAGAATTCGAAAGTTGAATTTTTGAGCGCGGAATCAGATTTCAATATCCCTTCATCACACTTTGCTTAGAATGCGTAGCCAGATAGAAGAATCAATATAAGAATTACATAGAAAAATAGACGTGGCTACGCACTCTAAGCAAAGTGTGATAAAAGGATATTAAGCGAACTTACAAAATTTGAATTTTAAAGGTGCGTTTTTTTTTGCGAAACTAAGTAATCCAGCCTCAGTCGGAGTACTTAGCTTACTATATAATATCGTAATATAGTCTATATTACGATATTATTATTATATTTTATTTAAAATTTGACGGATTTTTGATACGGTCTCTAAATTTGTTTCTAGAGGCGCTCAAAGTTTGAAGTCGAGTAAAAATAAAAAATAAAATCAGATTTTTTTTGGAAATTTTAATTTTGTGCAAATGCATTTTGTCGAGGTTTTTAAGGGAATTCGAGATGCCGCATCCCACTCATTTTGAAACTGCCATAAAACACTTACTTGAACAGATAAAATTCTTGCCACAAATGCCGACAGAGATCTCTTTAAATACCGTCAACTTTCTTGGAATAAAATCGTTTACAAGCGAGATCATCAGTTGTAAAAGAGAAAACCAGTTTCCAAGAGAGAAAATTTTGCCTAAAATTTTTATTGTAGCAAAATACTGTTCAAACTAATGAATTTTGGAATTTTTCATAGGTTTTTTCTGGCACAAGAAACCTTTATGGAGTCTTGCGAATTTTGCAATTTATCTAACAAAACCTAGGGTGTGCACTCGGCAAAGTCAGCGTGTGTATCATCCTACTCATTATTTAATTGTACTTGAAATCTTTAATAAAAGTTTTAAAAATATCGAAAAAATGGACCTCTTGTTCAAAGAGACATATTGTAAGCTCCTACGATCTACGGTACTAGATTTAGCGCAGAAAACAGCAGCAGAATACCAAGGGTCGGCAGAATCAGATTGGATTGAACTAGATCGGATTGGATTGGATCGACTTTTTTTGATTCGATTCAATCCGATCAAGTGTTTTTTTCTGGTCAATCCGATCAAGTTTTATTTTCGGCTCAATCCGATCAAGTCAATCCGATCAGGTTTTTAAAAGTCGGTCTGCCGACCCCTGGTTAATACAATATTCTTAATTAATAATTTCAATAATAAGTGTGATTTTTTTTGTAATATTGATGGATTTTTAAGAGGGTTCTGGGTGCTGGATTGCATGCAAAAATATTTTTCTTCCTTGTTTCAAATCCTACACCTTTTTGTCCGGGGGTTGATCGACCGATATAACGCACTAATCAACTTTGGCGCTCCAAATATCAAGCACCCTTGCTTATAATTGTACCCAAGACAATCACTAAGACAACACTTGTGGGATTCGAAGACGCGCTATAGAGACCACCATCATTTTCAAGATTCACTTTGGTTAGAAAAAATATATATCAAAAAGTATGCTTTTTAATGGCTTTGATGATAATGCATTAATTGTCTTATTTGTATTCTTCACACAGAAAATAATAGCATCAAATATTATTTTTATAAAATAATTCAGTACATTTATAATTGTCTTAACAACTTGAATACCTTTTTAATTGCTTGCAAGCTCATAAATTCATGGTATTCTGAAAAGACCACCAATTTAAATTTTAAATTATTTTTATTTGTTTGAAGATAGTGAAAGATAAATGAGAATTTGCCGGTTTTACTGAACCAGCGCGTGAAATACAGTCTTTTTAATCGAAAACAATACAGTGTTTTTTATACTTTTTTGAAGAAAATTTTATATGTACCCTAGGAGTTAAATTAAACATTAAACGAAAATATATCCGAGAAAATATGAAATTCAAATTTAAAGTTTGAAGCATTTCTTATCAAATATATGAACCTATCGTGGAGGTATCGTCAATTTTTTTTTGAAATAGTGATACTTCCACGAAACGGTTGATAGTTAAAATAGGAGCAGGTTTTACAATAGGTAAGTGTTTATAAATATATTTTTTACCGGTAAATTTTTTGGTTTTCAAGAAATTAACCGGTAATACAGATAAAAAAGGTTGACAAAACATAGGGCTTTCAGCTTCTTACAGCCATATTTTATAAATGACAGTGAGTTGTACCCAGTATAAAGGTCTGGCTTTATAGATTATAACAAATTTTTAACGACATATTTACATTATTTTTGAAGGCATTTTGTACCGTTAATTCGTATACTTAAGTAGAAAACCAGTTGTGAGACAGAATTTGGTTCAAATTTGGTCGCCTTTCAGGGTCATGGCTTAACATTCGCTGAATTAAGTCTTTTGCTTCTTGACTGACTTGATGCTAAAATTATTGATTAGTTGAAATGTAAGAGAAATTTTTTGAAAAAAAAATTGAAGTAATCGAAAATCCTAATAATTATAGGATTGCCAATTTTTCTGGAAACACAAAAACGCAAAAAAATCACTTCTATGCATAATTAAGTCTCAGCCAATAAGCAATCAGGAAATCTCCCAACCGGTCAATTATCTTGATGCTAATTGGCTGACAACAAATGACTCATAGTAACGTATTAATTTGCGATTAATATGTTTTGACTCAAATAGTCATTTTTTTATTGCTTACCTTGAAGTTGAGTTTGTTTTCGATAATTTTTTCTTTAGATTTGAATGGGATTTCTCCGCATAACATATCAAAAAGTAAAACTCCAAGAGACCAAGTTGCGGCAGTACTAAATTAAAAACGTTAATTATTGGTTTCATGTAAAAAATTGAAACAATCAGTTTAGAAAATTTTTAATGTCTGATTTTGTCTCGATTTTTACCGCGCGTGATAGACTCTTCGTTGGAACCATTCTGGAGGGTAGAATTCTGGAGTACCGGAAAAGTCGCGGAAAGGGGCTTCTTTTAAAAGGGTGCCGCATCCAAAATCGATAAGTTTGACTTCTCCAGTGTCCCGGTTGAGAATGACATTTTCATCTTTTATATCTCGATGAACAACTCCGCAGGAATGAATATGAGCCACTGCATCAACAACCTATGAAAAGTATAAGTTAATAAATTGCAAAATTGAAAGTGTTTTTATTTTGAAAATAATTCGAAAACCCAAAATTGCCGAGCTTTAGAGCCACTTGAATATTGAAGTACGGAAAAGGGCCGAAAAAATAAGCTTGAAAGCTGAAGGACATTGTATAAGAATTCGATTTTTTTGAAATGCTGAAAATATCGATTAGAAGAATCAAAACACCGAATTTATTCATACAACAAATTTTAATTCTGGAACTGTTTCATTCTAACAAATTGAGTGCTTGAAATTTCAAAAAAATCACCCAAAAAAATTTCTGATTTGAAAAAATATAAAATGTTTCTAACGCATTTTTTCACACATTTAAAATTTTTGTTAAGAAAATAATTTTTACCTGTTTGAAGATGATTTTTGCTTCTGGTTCGTTCATTTTTCCGGATTCTCGGATGTAGTCAAAAAGATCAATAGAACTTTCTGGGCGTTCCATGATTAAAATAAAGGAATCGAGACATTCGTACCAGTCAACCAGTTTGATCACACCTTTATGTCCGTATACTCTAAAAAACACAGATTAGAATTTGCTTAATTAAGGGTTTATTTATTGTTTTTGTCTAATACAAAATATTCGCGCTCTATTGAGGCGTGAAATTATTTTCGCGAAAATCTTCTGAAAAAAATCTGATTTTTTTAGCGATTTGGGCGGTTGGGTTTTTAAGCGATGATGCAAAAACATATCCGTCCATCATCTTAGGGGTTAAAATGCAGGTGGCCCCAGCTTTTGAAAGATGAGAGATCTATTTCGGAGAAGGCTGAGAGCATTTTAGGCCTTGATTATCGTGTAATATCCTTGTAAAATTTTAATCGGAAAACATGGCAAAACGTTTCTTGATGAAATTTTAGGGGGCTGATTATGTTAAAGATGTATTGGGTTATACAATTTTTTATTGAAAGGTGTGCATTAAAAACTGTGTAAAATGCTGAAAATAAGGGTGTGCCGTAAATATATTTATCCAGTTAAGGTTCCGCCCTATTCTCTAACATAAAATATTAGTGCTGTATTATATAAAAATTTCTCCGGCGATAAGCGCTTTTTTGGCAGAGGGTTTGATTCATATTTTGTTTCCGAGGAATTATGTTGGCATGGATTCAAGTTTTAACGTTTGATTTCAACGTGTTCTAAAAACTTGGGCCACAAAATGTGTAGGCAAAAATAGGCTCACTGCCAGCAAAGGACATTTCTGGAGAAAAAAAATTAGATTTTTGGCAATGTGATAAATTTTTGTTGGCAAAGGAAAATTTGCTGGCAACCAACTTAACCGTCAAAGTAAAAAAAGTTTCTATATCGCAAAAACATTGGTACCTCAACATTTTGGCTTTGTAGTAGCCGCCATTACTATTACCTCCTTAAAGCAAGACAAATATTGAAATGTTTTAAGGAGGAAACTTCAAAATGGCGTAATTTAAACACATTCTAGCACCCCAACGATAATAGTCTCAAGAGTGGGGTTGCTTATTATGGGCATAGCAAAAAATATTATGTCAGATTGGCAACAAACAAAAAATGCTTATTATTTTCACATTTGGATTCCAGGGCGGTTAACCGTGTTTTTCAATTAGGTTACGATCTTTAATACGCGGGTAATCGCTAGATCAGAATTTTTCTCAGAAGATTTTAATCTGACTCAAACTTTGTTTTTTTGATGATAATAAAACTATTTAAGAAGATTTTTGTCTAAATTTTTTAACCTCATTACGCATAACGTTTTTGAAATTACCAGTGTTGTTTTTTAATACAAATCCATTTCTTTTTATCAACACGCCTACGCGTTTTTTGAACATGAAATTCAATAAATTTTATTGGTATTGTATTATCCCCTATTCACACTTTCCGGAATATCTCGGCCCTGTATAGTTCACGTAGTGTGTTTTTAGTAGTAGAGCCGGGATATTCCGGAAAGTGTGAATAGGGGATAAAGGTTTGCTATGGAAACTTATAGAGAAAATTCAAAAGTTTCATCGTAAAGTTTTATCATTCGAGTAATTTTTAGTTGATTCTTACCGAAGCATAAGGGCGATTTCTTGAGGAACGTTGTGACCTTGAACCTTTTCCCATCTCTTAACTTTTTCTCTCATGACCCGCTTAATCGCTACCGGTAATTTATCGGTGATTCTTCGCCCAGCATAAACCATACCGCCACCGCCTACGCCAATTACGCCATAAACTTCGTACAAATCAAGAAAAGTCTGTTTGAGGTCGATTTGACCAGTGTGGGTCGTCGAGACTTTTATAGTATTTTGAGGGGGGGATGGTGAATTCTTTGATTTTTTCGCTTTCGGGAGGAGTTGGTCCGACGATCTTTTTCTTCTGTAAGGATTGGTTTTGAGGGGCTCTGGCGATTCTGTCCGAGTAGGGGACATTGAAGCAGGGCTAGAAATCCCAGACGATTCGGACGAGCCAATCGGGGATCGGACCATTTGATTTTGGTTAAACGGATAACCATAAATTCGATTGTTTAACATTTCCTTTTGAGCAGCTAACTGGGCCATAGCAGATTGTACATAAAACAGATTTAAAGCCAAAAGCGCTTCGTCAGAGGTTGGAACATGATTTGGGACAGGTTGGTTCCCGTACAAAGCTGTGGCGTAATTCATGAGAAGAACGTTTGGGTCTGTGATAATTGATTGCTGAGGCAACATCTTAGATATTTGTTCACAAAAACTGATTTCAAAACAGGGATTTTTATAGATTTACAAAATGCTATAATTCCATTTTATCTGCTAGAAAGGTTTTTTAATGGGTTTTACTCACAAGATGTTTTTTCTGTTTCGTTCGATCTCTGTGTTATATTTCTCTGAGAGTAATATTTAAAATAAGGTCTGTAAAAATTAATAATTATTTTATGCTGTTCTTATTTTCCTTGCGATCGAGCAATGTGCGGAAGATCCTTTTTTTTCATGTTGTGCTTCGAAAAGCTTGAATTTTAGAGGCATGAGAGAGCCTATTTGAGCTTGAGCTGCGCCGCCGCGCTTGGGTGGTAAATGTACGCTGAGGCAAGTACCCAGAAATTAGATGGTTTTCTTGGGAGCGATTCTTGGCAGCCCTGGGGCATGGCGGCACACTTGGCCATGCTTTTTTCTGGGCCCCTGCACCTCACCCAACGTGAAGGCATTATGTTGCGTAATACCCGTGTTACGATTACGATACTTCTAATTCAAGACTGATAATGGTGTGAAAAATGGGGGAGGTGGGGAGAGGTGAGAAATTGGCAGAGGCAAGTTGGGGAATTATTTAATTAGGAAAACGAACGGGGCAAAAGCATAAGTGGTTATTGAATACTTTGTTAGTAGTAATGTTTTGGGGTCTGATTTGAATACAAATTTATCAAGACAAATTATAACTTAAGTTATAAATAAGCAAAATTAATTCTATTTTTTTTTCAATTTTTGGTGAAATTCAAAATTTCATTTATTCATCCCCTATCAGATAGCTGAAAACTTGAGCAAACAGTCAGAGTTTTGAGGTATAATAAAATTTAGATTGGTAGATAGACAGGAATTGTGAAATATGTTTTGTGATCGCCTTTCGTAAGACTGGGCTGATCTCGAACAGCCTAGAAAATCCTAGATAATCTAATAAAATCCTAATAATTATATTTAAAGCCATAATATTTTTCGTAATTTTCAAGTAGCTTTTTCTATGATTGAATTGCATGCAATGAAATTGTGAAATTAATAACGATTTCAAAGTATCAGAAATTAATTAAAAAGTAACACATTTTTTTCATATATTTATCATCAAGGTCCCAAGAATATTTTGGCAACTTAATTGAATATCAGATTTTTAATGGGTAGAATTGTGTATCATGTCGGTATGTGTAAAATGCTTTAGGGGTTGAGTCATAATCCTTCCCGTTTCCTAGTCTGGTATGTACTCTTGGCTTATCTGAACAATCATCAATATTAATCAAATTCTCAGCTTTCTTAAGATCACAATATCGCCTCTTTTCTGCCTTCCTTATGTTCAGAGCGTCCAAAATGTCCTGTTGGCCGTGTTGATAAATATAGATCAGCACTAAAAATTAGTCACCATCTTAGAAAAAATATTTGAGAAAACACTAAATTTATGCCGACAAGATGCAAGTAAAATTTATGGTTTTTTTAAAGTTCAATTTGGACCAATAAGGAAGCGTTTTTTTATTCAAATTTAAAAAAAAATTTATCTATAAAAATATGAATAAAATTGCAGTTTTCATTTATATTTGATATTTTACATCTTTGATTTTGATTCACCTGATGTAACATCAGTGATCAACCCAAAAATCAAAAATGGTTAAGACTTAGGTAGGCCCGACAATTTTTTTTAGTCTACGGTAGCTGATTTTTTAATATGTTCTAAAATTTTCTAAATAAAAATGATCTACAATACAAATCAGCGGTTTGTTGCCCATTGACCCGTTTAATTTTGCCCTAGTCGATACAATACCTGCAATACCATGCTCGTCACTTCATGTTTGCAAAAATGTTTATGAATTCATTTGGCTAGAATCTATTTCGAAAATTCCAAGCCAGAGGCAAATTCAAAAACGGTTTTTGAACACTTTCCTTGTTAAATAATAATTTTTTTTCCCAAAAATAAGCATTTTTTCGGAAAAAATTTTGCTTATTCATTGGCTTCAATTATTCTTGAATTTAGGTCGAAAATTCCAAGCAAAATGATAGGCAATTTTCTCATAGATTATTTGTATTCATGATTTTCTAGAACATATCAAAAATCAAAGACCGAAAACAAAAAAAGTTTTGTCGAGCGTTTAGAGTCTTAGGGGGTCGGCCACTTTTGAGCTTACTTTGTTTAATCTGATTTGTCAGATCATTATTTTACTTTATAAATCGGCTTTTTGAAAAAACACTCATAAAACGCGCGTTTGCTATCGAAGGTGTCTAAATTAAAGTAAAATTTATTTTTATTAATAAGAAGCCGTAAAAAACGGTCTCGACTACCAGTTAAAATTATTTAATTTGTTTTTATACGATTTCTACGTCAAAATCGAAAATTTAAATTTTTGAAAAAAGACGAAAAAAACCGAAATTTCAGCACATGGAAAGAAATTTTTTTCTTCACGAGTTTAATGAAATAAATTTTAAATCGTGGATAGGTCGGCTTACCAATTTGTCAAATTTCGGTGAAATAAAATGTTTTTAATTCTGGATAAAGAGGGTTTCGATGGATTTCTGCCTAACCGTAGTTTCGTGCAAAAATTGTGATTCAGAGTATAAACAAGAGCAAAGAAACAAAACGAGACATATTTGAATAAAGTAAAAGGTGGCATTCTCAATATTTTCAGCTAATGATTCCAGAAAAATAAGTTTGAAAATTTTTTGGAACAAGAAATGAGGAACATTTTCAGAATATTTCCAAATATTTTTGACCAAAAATCACAAAACCATGTCATAAGATTTTTCAAAGAGCATATAAAAAATATGTGGCTACCTACGCGAAAAGTTGAAGTGGCCATTTTGAAGAATGATTTTTTTTTTTATTTGAAACAAATAATGAAAACAAATTTTGAACAAAAAATAAGTCATTTTTTTATAATGTTCGGAACTTTATTCAAAAATTTCTCATAGTTTGTCGAATTCGAAAAGTTTAATTCGAACTCAAAATTTTCTAAAAAAGCAATAATTCGAAAATTCTGTAGTTACAAAAGTTGCCTGGATTATGAAACATTACTNTGATGGTATATTGAGGGGAATATATTAAACACGTAAAAAGTTTTTTATCAAGAGCCTATATCCGTATCTGTCAAAATGCACCGACCCCCCTAAACCCATTGATTTTGATTCACTACTGTCTTGTGATTAACGTCATAGAACAAAGTCCTTTATTTTCTTCAAAAACATTCACTTGTTTACAGCAGTGCCCTTGTTAGTAAACCAACCTTTATTAAGTTATCTTGAATAATATCTGCTCGGTAAAGGTAGGAAACTATAAACCGGGTATTCTGGGGCCTCTCGATTATTATCAATCTGTTGAATAACAGTGTGGATAAATCCGAAATTTTACTTATTGGATCTTAATAACCTCGAATAAACCATTTTTATTATTTATCAGATATTATCAAAATAGCTACAAAATCCGCCCCTGATTAGGGCTATTTTTAGCTGCTAAAACGTGATCTCATCATGATATGATTAACTTAATTTAGATATAATGTTTCAAATTATTGGAATAAACTCATCTTTTGATGTGTATACGGTAACACTGGCAAATTATTCCATAAACTATGACTTTTTGAGTCTTAAAATACATTCAAATCATTCAAGCCAAATCATGAAAAAAAAAGATCTACCTTATGAGAAAATTTTCAAAATTTCATCAGGAAAGTGTTCACGCAAAACCATTTTGTAATTGCCTATCATTTGGCTTGAAATTATGTCTGAATTTATTTCAAAATTCCAAGCAAAATGATATGCAATTTCAAAAACGGTTTTGCGTTTTAGAACACTTACATGGTGAAATTTTGAAATTTTTGCTGCAGAGATCATTCTTATTCATAGTTTTCTAAAACATATCCAAAGATCAGCTATAGTAGGCAAAAAAATAGATTAATAACTGTATGAAAACTCTTACGATTATTTTTTTGTATTGAGGTTTTTGAGGCACAAATTATAGTTGGTATTTGCTATTTAAAATAGATTTTTACAACGTTTCGAATTTATTATTCATTCGTTTCTCACTCATTACCTGAAGATGAATAATAAATTCGAAACGTTGTAAAAATAATATTTTCTTACGATAATATTCCTTAGAAATGTCTAAAAAGTTTAGAGACAATCATCGTTGAGATATTTTTATGTAGACAGATTGAAAAAACTTTACTTTTTTAAAATTAATGTTTTTAGGCTCAAAGCGTTGATAGAAATAAGTTGACGTTTCGGGGGTAATCGGCAATGAATAAAACGATGCTGAGCAGAACGTTCTTTTGGTAGTCGAATAATGAGGTTTTAAATTAATCATCCTGATCACTAAATTTGATTTAAATAAAATACGAATTCATCTTCTTTCATTTGCTCTAATTACAGTCGTTACCACAATGATTTTTTTAAAATTTTAAAGAAAACATTTCGGATTAAATTTTGGTTATTTTTGGCACAAAAAATAAATTTTAGAAAATTTAGACATTAAATTACCATTCTTCAAATACACACAATGTACAAGTACTGGTACTAAACTTTCACTTTTTGCAACTTGTTTTTCGCTCGAACTTACGCTCTCCTACTTATTTTAGTACCAAAAGTAGTCTTTACCCTTTTGGTACCCTCAGGTATTTTTTTACTTTTAACTTAAACTTTTATTGATCTAACGGACCGGGCCCCCTATTAACTATAGAAAAACACTTTGGTTTGAAACGAGATGACAAGGCGTTAATAACGCTACGTTATTAAGTAATGCGTTACTTAAAATGAGTTCCTGGTGTTTATATCAACCACAATCAAACGTATCACTTTACAAAAATTTTTGAACAAAATCATCGGCCAAGTTCGTCGGATGTTTAAAATACAATTAGCGAACAACAGTTGTAAAATCACTTCTTCTTACTTAGTAATTTCCACGATTTCGTCACCTTTTTAATGAGAAAATATTTCAATAGAGTTTAGAAGAACCGAGATTTTAAAGTTCGCAGCAATCCGTCTGAGAAATTAAAGAATCTGTAAGAAAAAGTTTTTGAGCTTTTGAATTCAGAATTTCTAACGCTGTCCGCCTCAAGTTCCATGAGCTACTTGAACTAGACATTTGCATAGAGCTTAAAATACAGAACTTGTGGAACACAACATTTGCTAACTTAGTGAGGGAAAGTATAGGCAATTTACTATATGCGGCGACTTATAGCCTATTTTGTTTCTCACAGAGTACTAGACAATGTTTTCTTCTTTTTTACTCCGTTGTTCATTCTTGAAGGGATATGTACGGTCATGAATAATCGCTTTCGATCATAAACTCATTTAGTGTCCGAGCTTGTGCAAATTTCAATGCCCCAAATATTTCAGACTATACGGTATAGACTATACCGTATAGTCTATACCCCTGTACGAGGAAGGTAGACATTTTCTAATTTAGTCTTGTACAATAGCAGTACTATTATAGTACTACTTAACGTTCATAATGTCCTAATTTTGTTCAATTTAGCATTGAATTTGCTGAATTGAACAAAGATTAGGACATTATATATTAACACATAATGTGGGATGTTAATACTTTTGCTTATGTATAAATACATAATGTGGCATATGTTCGAAATTTCATTCTGCATACTCTGATAATTATCATAAAAAAAATGATCAATATTTTCATTGCATTTTTATAGAAAAACTACATTTTTTATTAAGCTTTAAGGGAGTAGGTGTCGCTGATTTGGGCCTCTTTCAAGGTCATTTCGCGCCAAACTAGCAAAGGTGATATTCCAAAAACAGTTGTTACTAACAGAATCAACCTTCGCGGTAATTTTAAACTTAAATAATCTGATACAATCCCACCTACGCCGACACCTACGCTTTTAAAAAGCTTCGTAAAAAGACACGCAGTTAGTGCCTACTCCTTCAATTTTTATCATTTTTTATTATTTTTTGTGTCAGGCTCCGAAGAAGCCTAACAAATAATGCAAAAGCGCCTTTGTTTTAAAATTTTGCTTTAGCGGACAAAAACGCGAAAAAACCAAAATTTTAAAATTTTGAAATGGTCAGTTTGGGAGGCTCAGGCAAAAGCTATCTCCTCCACCAGTTAAGAAGATACACTTTCGGCTCATACTGAAGCACAAGCCTTGTTTGACAATCTATTAAAGAGTTTTTTTTTTGAAATTTATATTTGGCGTCTCTTGAAGGCCACGTCAACTTTTCATTTTGAGCATAAATTTTTGACAATTTTGAAACCAGAAAAAATGCTTCCGTAAATACAAAACTTTTGGGATTTTGGTGCTATTTTTAACTCGTACCCTGTCAAAAGAAACAAATTAGCCGATCTTCAATTTAAATCATAAATTAATCATAATTTTTTGTTTTCGTTTTTTGGCTTTTTTTGGCCGCTGAAGCAAAATTTTAAAAACAAAAGCGCTTTTGCATTATTCGTAAGGCTTCTCCGGAGCCTGACACAAAAAATAATAAAAAATGATGAAATTGAAAAAGAAGGCACTGTGCGTGTCTTTTTAGGAGGCTTTTAAAGCGTAAGTGTCGGCGTAAGTGGGATTGTATCATATTACTGTTTAGTTTAAATTACCGCGAAGGTTGGTTCTGTAAGTTACAAATGTTTTTGAAATATCGCCTTTGCTAGTTTGGCGGGAAATGACCTTGGAAGAGGCCCAAATCGCGAAACCCACTCCCTTAAGCTTTAATTTGGCAATTTCGAGGCCTACTTTGCCAAATTAAAACGATGTCATACCTGCGAAAAAATCTGACTCAAAAGTTCTTTTACTTTATTCGCACATTCTGAAGATGATTTGAAAAAATCGAAAGCTTAATAAAAAATGTAGTTTTTCTATAAAAATGCAATAATATATCTCGAAAACACTTTACAATAATTTTCATTATGTGTTTTTTTCAAAAATTAAATTTAGCTGATAAAGAATCAAAATTAAACGTTTTTTTTCAAATAATTTATTTAAGGTTCTTAAAAAGGGAAACGCGCTGGCGTATTGGCTATACGTATAGGCCCGCGGTATAGGCTTACCGTATAGGCTATACGGTATAGCGGAAGTGAACCATGATGACGACGTCAAGGCCAGAATCGCATACCACCACGACAAGGATTTCATTAAATATTAACAGCCTTTAAGTATATAATATGATACATACTTACTCATAAAATCGAATGAAAATGGGCAGACCATAAACCGAAAGTTTGTCTTTACACATCACAAAGGTGCAGTTCCACTCTGCAATATGACCTTGGAGAAAAGAGAATATACTCGTGGTGTTGTGGCGTGATGGTCAGCATTCAGCGCTTTGGTCGAAAGGGTCCGGGTTTTTCCTCATTCATCTCTAATTGTTAAGTGATAATAACATAGAATCTGGAGTCACTTATAAGAACTAATTAAACTATTTTATAAGATAACCTATCAATTTTTTAGATTTTTTAGAATTGGGACAGAGTAAGAGCCCAACTCAGTAATTTAATTTTTATCACCTGAATTATTTTCAAGGTTTATTGAGAAAAGCAGATTCCGAAGTGATGGATCAATCTTTTTACAACTGAACTCCATCCCAAAAAAGGTCTAATCTCTAAAGCGCGAGTTCGAATCCCACTAAGAAGCTGTGATTGCTGAGTGATTCAAACTGGTCAAATTTAGCGGTTCCAATATCAAGCACCTTGCCTATACTTATACTCAAGACAGTCACTAAGAAACATAGTGGGGATTCTAACACGCGCTAAATAGAAAGTAAACGTTTTTGAGATTGAGTTTCGTCGGGAAAAAGATATTGAGGTAAAAAATAAAAGTGCAGTTAAGGAGGTAGCGGTCGTAAAAATGTTCCTTTGTTCTTCACTTATCAGGAAACAAAACTTTTGAGAAAAGCCATTTAGTAGATCTTTCTTTAATCTACAAAATAATTCATCAGAATAATTTTTGTGTCGACCCTGTTGACACAAGTTATTAAGGGATGCATCCGACGCATTTCTATCCACCTCCTATTTTCCCTTATTTTGCTTACCTACGCAAAAGGGAACGGAAACACACGCAAAACCAATCCTTTGACAACCAACTTAGGGCCACCGCTCAAAGCGTGGAATAATATGCGTCTTGATTGACTTTTCTTACAAATGATAGAAGACGATGAGTAATAGCTTACACACGATCGCCGCGCACCATGTTCATCTGTACAAGCCGCTGGTGACCACCATGCGGCAAGTTCTAGAACGTCTAATCATATTTCAAATAATTATATAAATAGAAAGTTGGTGCCACTACCAAAATAAATAGTGAAAAATTTCATCCCCGAAAGTAACCCTTATTTGTATATTTGTTAATTATTATCTAGTTTCATTGCTGGTTACGATACGCAAAAATTTGCATTAATCATGAATTCCGGTCTGATGAGCAATTTCTGAAGCTCCAAAATTTGAAATTAAAAATAAGGAAATTTCGGGGTCGATATTCCGCCGGCCAAATGATACTCCCATAATATTTTTGGTTTCTGGTGTTTTAAAACACGCAAAGCAGGTGAGAGTAACTTTATTTCTGAATCCATTCTAAATAACGTCTTAATAGACAGAGAAGTCTTAAAAAAAATACTATAATTCTTCCTCAAATGTTCTAACTTTTGTTAATCTAATAAATTATTTGAAATACGTACAACATTCAATGCTATCATAAAAAATATCCCATACCGGGGGGACCAGTATCTCTGATCAAATTGGCGAGCGCTAACATCGCGCCACTTAGTACCAACGACTATTCTCTCATTTTAAACTTATATTGCAAGATGGAAATTTTTTATGGAAATGATGGTTCGTTGAAGAATGTGAAAAGCAAAACTTTAGGTTGATGGGTCTGTCATTCGCTTTTATAGTAAGTATGGTAGATACGTGTAATGGAGGCTGTTCATATATAATGATTATGTAATATACATAATGATTTTATAATTTTCATATATGATATTTATTCGCCGCCAGAGGAGAGATTATATGAAACAGTTAAAAATTCATTGTATTAATTACATAGTATCCATATGGTGCAAATGATCGATCTGACATTGCAAATAAATTAAAATTTTGACATGTGTGCATATGGATACTTATGTATATACATATAATATATAACTTTTTTAATATAATGATATTATTCGCCCCCTCACATTTCCAACTTTGCTATTTAAGTTTGAAACGAGAAAATATTGTCATAGTACTTGTGTCGAATCGTTAGCGCTCCACCCTCTGGCTGAGGTTAAACGGTTCGTCCCCACCGTGGTGCAGTGGTTTTTAATGAGAATAGCACAGAATCTGGTTGTACTGTCATTTCAGAAGTAACTTATTAATAGTTATTAATTAACATAAGTTAGAACATTTTGAGGAAGGATTTTTTTATCGACTTTCCGTCTATTAAACAGTTATTTATTTGGATTCAGAAAATAAAGTACTCCCCACAGCTTTGCTGTGTGTTTTTAAACACAGAAACAGAAATATATGGGGAAGTTCTCTGTTGGAAGTATTAAGGGGGTGGCATGATCCGGAAGATTGGTACATTTTTTAGAGCGATATATCGCTGCGATATATGAAGAAAAATGTGAAAAAATTTTTTTTTCTTAAGTTTAAGTGTCATCGTTGCGAATGTTTAAATTTTTAATTTCTGACATAATCATTATCTGGGAAAATATAAAAAAACACTTTTCACTACATCCATTCCGACTAACTCGACTACAGATTTTTTTAAACGATATTAATAAACTCAGACATTGTCGGGGTTTGCCTAAAAAGTCCGGTTTTTATAGTTGCGTATTAAAAAAAAATTCTGATATGAACAGTTTTTTTTGTGAAAATGGTCGAAAAATGCCAAAAAAAGTAGAGAAAAAAGCTGATGGGAGTAACTTTATTTTTGAATCCAAAATAAATAATGTCTTAATGACGGAAAGTTCAAATAAAAATACTTATTCTTCAAAATGTTCTAACTTATTGGTTAATCTATATAATAATAAAATAAATTCTGAACAAGTACAACAAGATATTCTTGTCTTATTAAAAACTACTGAATACAGTGGGGATCGAACCCGGATATCTGAGCCGGAGGAGGAGCGATGACGATAGCGACACAAGTACTATGACAATTTCTCGTTTCAAAGCTATATTGCAAGTTGAAATGTACTGAAACGTATGTGGCTTCGTCGAAGAATGTGAAAATCAAACTAAAGGTTGATGTGGTCATATTCGTTTATAAGTAGTTGTGTATGAATATTTGTGTACAGGAAACCACTGTTAATATATAGTACTTAGCTGAAATAGCGATTAACTTGAAAAAAACATATGATAAATTATTGACAATTTTTTATGAATGATTAATGGAGTATGCGGATTTAAAATATTGAACATAGCCACATTATATTTAACATAAGAAAATTAATTATTTCAACATCTCATTATGTTTAATAATAATATGTCCTATTTTGTTAAATTTGCATTAAATTTGCTGATTGAACAAAGATAGGACATTATCTCCTCATAATTTTTTTCTCAGATGCGGGTGGCGCCCGATCTTGAAAAATATTATGAAAATTGCACAAATGTAAAATTCAAAATTTTTAGCAATGTCGTAGAACATTTCCTCCATGTACAGTAGACCAAATAGGAAATATCTACTTTCTCGTAAAGGATAGTCGCTTATGTGAAATTTCTGAGATTATTAAATTTTAAGATTCAGCATGATTTGATCGTTGAAATTTAACAAATCAGAAACGAGGATTTTAATTTTATTTAAGACTGATTTTTTGGAATTCAAATATTTTACCTAGTAATATCAATTTCAATTTCACATAATTAAGGATTTTTTAATTTCATCTAAAAGTGTCATTTTCTAAGCTGTTATCAAAAACGCTGATTAGACTCATTTTTTCTGCTTATTTTTTCAGAATTTTCGGTATAATTTTAACTGTATAAATAATAAAATCTATCTAAAACAAGATTTCGTAATATATACTGTAACATTGTGATCACGCATTGAAAATATACAAAGTCAGATTATTCTGCCAGGGTAACTTTGAGTCAAAGTCTTTGACTCGAATTGAATCCAAAACGAATTATCTCTCGTCTTAAAGTCTGAAATAATTTACCAAAAATGACTACCAAAAAAATGCGGAATTTAGTATCACGTCCTGCGTAACATGTAGTTAAGTCTTTTCAAAGGATATTGAGTGGTAAGAATTGTCAGAGATTAGATAAAACGTTTTGGATAAGAATACAGAGATCATTATATCTAGCCTGGCCGCGGTTGTCCCCTACTATACGTTTCTCGGAAAAAGTATTCGTCTCAAAAATTTTAAAAACTTTCAATTTCTTNNGCTTCTCATTGGTTCTCGCAAAAAATGCTGAAAAATAGGTTTTGATATGTTCATCTTGTAGCGCAAACCAAGGCGATCATTTTTACATAAGAACATACCCACTCAGCCCTCATTAAAAAAAGTTATGTGGAGTCTTTTGACTACTTGTCCTTATAAAATAACAGTTTTTTATCATTATTTTTCTTTTAAGAGATATACCCTCTCTGAGAATTCCACAAAAAATAAGATATTATTAAGCGTCTTTCAAACTAAAATTTGTTTTTCAAACGACTGCGGTTATGTCTTAATTTTGAATATAAGGGCGAAAAAGGCAAATTTTCGACAAAAATAGCTGAAGTTTCATGAGTATATTGACAATGATAATGAGTTCGAATTCATTTGAAATTGTTTTTGTGTATTTCAAACAAAATTATCTTGAGATCTGATGACCACTTTTCTTCGAAAATTAATGAAGGGGGCGGTAAAGAGCAAAATAATGAAATATGACCGACCAGATAAATTATAAGGAAATAATTGATCAACTGTCCTTATACAACGAATTCGAATAAAAAAATATCAAAATTTTAAATAACGAAAGAATTTGCCAATATTTCATGAATTTTTGATCAAATTACGATTTTATTTTATCAAAATTGAATTTTTATAATTTTATAATGACTACCAATTTTTGTTTGAAATCAGAATCTAAAGTTAAGTGGGTCCATGGAATTTGAAAATGAGATTACAATTATCCCAAAACGTCGCCAGGTGGTGCAAGAGTCAAAAATTTGAGTCTTACGGGTGGATTTTAATAACGATAAGACCTGTTCGAAAAACTTTTCCTCAAATTGAAGTTTGTTTCAACCATATTCTTCAGCACGACAAAATCCCCGAATCAGCAAAAAATAATTTCAAAACATATCAATTTCGGATCAAATTTCAATTTTGAAACAAAAATACCCGAATCTTTTTGTCACGTTTTCGGGCTCATGTGACAAACAAAAACTTCAATTTTTCTTTCAACGTGATCTCCGCAAGTTCAGACGGCACAATTTATTGGATTTGTATCAAAATTCGTCCCAAGAATCTCACAGGACCTGTGAGTTGATTTCCCCTAGGGTCGAACTTTTGAATAGTGAAAAATGTCCAATTTTATCAGAAACTGCGTTTATTAGGACATCGACCCCGATGATCACGAAAATTACTTCAAAAAATTTGAAAAAAAGTTTACAGGTGGTACTAGAGAGCAAAAAGAGTTAATCTTGAATTAATTATCATGCTCTAAAATGCTGAATTTGATCTAAACTAAGTAAAACTTTCTTACAAAACCTTTAATTTCTATTAAATTATCTGCAGATGATGCTAAAGAGCAAAATCACCGTATGATAGATTTGAGAGAAGGTGAGAACAGGAAAACGTTCGGAAATTTAGCTGCAAGAGTTTTATCAAATTTTTATTAATTAAGCATTGATTTGTAAGCTTGAACAATTTCACATTGTTCAAATACCAAATTTTCTATCGAAAATGATAATCGGAGCCGCCAGAGAGCAAAATAGATTTGAAAGCAAGTAGATTTGGGAAACTGAATCGTTAAAAATTACATTTGGGTGTCCGACGTCGTGCAACTGTTCATGCTGCAAAAATTTCAGACTAAACATCTTATGTGAAACTTTACGTTGATAACGAATATGTAATTAATAAAAAAAATTTGGAAGTTCAAGCTCGATTTTGATTGAATGTAATATCAACCGATCAGAATCGAGATTTAACATGTCTAATAACACTCAATTTAACATTTGTTAAAAAATGAGCCTAAAATCGGCCGATTAAAGGAAGTTCTATGTTTTTAATTTAAATTTGTGAAAAATTAGTTCAAAATCGGCCAAAGACCGATTAAAAAAAGTTTTATATTTTTAATTTGGATTTGTAAAGAAATGAGCTCCAAATCGGCCGAAGGCCGATAAAAAAGAGTTTTATGTTTTAAATTTTAATTTGTGAAAATAAGTCCCAAATCGGCCGAAGGCCGATTAAAGGGAGTTTTATGTTTTTGATTCAAATTTGTGGAAAAAATGAGCTCCAAATCGGCAAAAGGCCGATAAAAAAAGTTTTATGTTTTTGATCTAAATTTGTGAAAAAATGAGCCCCTTATCGGCCAAAGGCCGATTAAAGGGAGTTTTATGTTTTTGATTTACATTTGTGAAAAAATGAGCCCCAAATCGGCCAAAGAAAGTTTTATGTTTTTGATTTAAATTTGTGAAAAATGAGCCCCGAATCGGCCGAAAGCCAATTAAAGGGAGTTTTTTGTTTTTGATTTAAATTTGTGAAAAAAATGAGCTCCAAATCGGCCAAAGGCCGATAAAAGGGAGTTTTATGTTTATAATTTAAATTAGTGAAAAATGAGCCCCAAATCGGCCGAAAGCCGATAAAAAAGAGTTTTATGTTTTTAATTCAAATTTGTTAAAAATGAGCCCCAAATCGGCCGAAGGCCGATTAAAG
>SCLH01000950.1:73858-88979 GCA_004367855.1 Oikopleura vanhoeffeni | reverse complement strand
AAGGGAGTTTTATGTTTTTGATTCAAATTTGTGAAATAATGAGTTCAAAATCGGCCAAAGACCGATAAGAGGAAGTTTTATGTTTTTAATTTAAATTTATGAAAAATGAGCCCCAACTCGGCTAAAGGCCGATAAAAAGGAGTTTTATGTTTTTAATTCAAATTTGTTGAAAATTAGCTCCGAATCGGCCAAAGGCCGATAAAAGGGAGTTTTATGGTATTAATTTAAATTTGTGAAAAATGAGCCCCAAATCGGCCAAAGGCCGATAAAAACGAGTTTTATGTTTTTAATTCAAATTTGTGAAAAATGAGCTCCAAATCGGCCGAAGGCCGATAAAAGGAAGTTTTATGTTTGAATTTTTAATTTGTAAAAAAGGAGCCCCAAATCGGCCGAAGGCCAATAAAAAGGAGTTTTATGTTTTAAATTCAAATTTGTTAAAAATGAGCCCCAAATCGGTCAAAGGCCGATTAAAGGGAGCTTTATGTTTTTGATTTAAATTTGTAAAAAATGAGCCCCAAATCGGCCAAAGGCCGATTAAAGGGAGTTTTATGTTTTTGATTTAAATTTGTGAAAAAATGAGCTCCAAATCAGGCGAAGGCCGATAAAAAGAAGTTTATGTTTGAAATTTTAATTTGTAAAAAAGGAGCCCCAAATCGGCCGAAGGCCGATTAAAGGGAGTTTTATGTTTTTGATTTAAATTTGTGAAAAAATGAGCTCCAAATCGGCCGAAACCCGATAAAAGGGAGTTTTATGTTTTTAATTTGTGAAAAATGAGCCCAAAATCGGCCGAAGGCCGATAAAAAAAAGTTTTATGTTTTAATTCAAATTTGTTAAAAATGAGCCCCAAATCGGCCGAAGGCCGCTTAAAGGAGCTTTATGTTTTTGACTTAAATTTGTGAAAAAATTAGCCCCAAATCGGCCAAAGGCCAATTAAAGGGAGTTTTATGTTTTTGATTTAAATTTGTGAGAAAATGAGCTCCAAATCAGCCAAAGGCCAATTAAAGGGAGTTTTATGTTTTTAATTTTAATTTGTTAAAAATGAGCCCCAAATCGGCCGAAGGCCGATTAAAGGGAGCTTTATGTTTTTGATTAAAATTTGTGAAAAAATGAGCCCCAAATTGGCCAAAGGCCGATTTAAGGGAGTTTTATGTTTTTGATTTAAATTTGTGAAAAATGAGCCTCAAATTGGCCGAAGGCTGATTGAAGAGAGTTTTATGTTTTTAATTTAAATTTGTGTAAAATGAGCTCCAAATCGGCCGAACGCCGATAAGAAGGAAGTTTTATGTTTATATTTCAAATTTGTTAAAAATGAACCTCAAATTAGCCGAAGGCCGATTTAATAAAATTTTATGTTTTTGATCCAACGTGGAAAAAAAATGATACCAAATCGCCAAGGCACGATTAAAGGGAAATTTAGGTTTTGAATTTAAATTTTGTAAAGGCCCCGAATCGGCCAGGCCGATAAAGAAGTTTTTGTCTTTTTTAAAATTTGTTAAAAAGCCTCCCAAAATCGGCCAGAAAGCCGTAAAGAAATTTTATCTTTTCAATTTTAATTTCTAAAAGAAATGAGTTTCAAATAAGGCCGCAAAGCGGAGGTTTTAAATTGAATTTTCTGAAAAAAAGAGCTCCAAATTCGGCCAAAGTGCCGATAGTAAAGGAGTATTAAAGTTTTTTAATTTAATTTTTTATAAAACCAGAGATAATAGTACACATTCATAGATGCCACAACTAATTATTTGTTCTGCCGATTCAAGAGACATTCAAAAAAACTACTCTTAGAAATATTTTGGACTGCTTGCCGGACAAATTTCATATATTTTAAAAAATTACAAGAAGAGAAACAAATAAAGATTTTTAGATTTTATCTCAAACCATCAGCTGTGGCTCATTTATTTGCAGCAAATTTTTTCAAAAAGGTAGGTGTTATAAGACATGTCAATCTCGATTTCCTTCGGGGGATTGATTACAACCAATCAAATAACGAGCATTACTTCCCAAATTTTAATAATTTATATTGTTACAACGAAAATTACATCGGCCTCGTTCATTATCATGGAACATTTGCTTATTGAAACAATTGTGAAATTGTTCAAGTTTAAATCAATGACTTTTTAAAATTTATAAAACTCTTGCCGCTATATTGCCGAAACTTTTCCTGTTTTTCACTTTCTCTCAAATCTATCAATCCGGTGATTTTTTTCTTCTAGCATCATTCTGCGAGGTAATTTAGTAAGAAAATAAGGTTTGTTGGTGAGAAGTTTTTCAGTACGCGATAAATTCTACTTTAGTAGCTGATAATTAATTCAAGATTAACTCTTTTTGCTCTCTAGCACCACCTGTGGAATTTTTTAAATATTTTTGAGAGTCATCTATGTGATCTGTAGGTCGATGTCTATAATACCCCATTTTTGATAAAATGGACATTTTAACTATTCAATATCGAACCCATGGGAAACTTCAACCGTACAGTCTCTGTGAGATCTTAAGAAATTTCGATGCAAATTCAAAGACCATTGGTGGTGTAGATAACTAAACGCGAAGTGCTGAAATAAAAATTGAATTTTTTTAGTCATGATCGAGCCCGGAACCTTGACAAAGAGGCTTCCGGTTTTTTTGTTTTCAACATTCACTGCCTCTAGAATTTGTTCATTCGTGATTATACTCTCGTGCACTTGCGATATTTAATATTAAAAAAGTCATTTTCGTAATTCCTGGAAGTTTGATATTTTTCTCGGTTTGGATTCAATGAGCATTCTTTCGAGAATAATATAAATTCAATATTTACAAAGTTATTGCTCTCTACATGACCTGTGACATTTTTTTACATTTCTCTGAGATTCATTTTCGAGATCAAGTGGGGTCGATCACTTACTAGACGCAGTTTTGATGAATTTGTCATATTTTTAGTATTCTAAATTTTTGATCATGTAGGGGAAATATCAACTTAAGTCCTGTGAGACTCTGCTGTGAAACTGCGGAGATCACTTAACAAAATTAAAAGTTTTGTAATATACATGAGCCCGGAAACGGGGCGAAAAAGAATTCGTGGTTTTTTTTTGTTTCGAAAATAAACTTTGATTCCGAAATTGACGTTTTGAAAATTTTTTTTGGTGCATTCGGGGGTTTTCTCATGCTGGAATATGATCAAAAAATTCCATTAAGGAAAATGTATTTCGAAGATGGTCTTATCGTAATCCAAATCCACGGAGGAAGAAAGCAATGCGAGTTGGTTTTTTGGAAAATTGCTTATAGCTCTAACTGGTGATCAAAATATATAAATATTTTGTTTTGATCTAAAAATTGTGAAGGCATTCAGTATTTTTTTTTTATTTCACTTTACAATGTTTCGTTATCAAAACCAATCTTTGCTCAAAGTCCAACAAAATGCCAAAAAGGTCGCCCTATCTACCCCACCTATAAATATATAATGCATTTGAGTTTGTTATTTTCTAATTGTATTTTGAATTTTGGTAAAATTTGAAATTTTTTTAGATGTAAACAAATAAAGAAATGATTCAGAGATTATTTTCGAATAAAGCTTAGTTCTCTCTTTTTTGACCAATTTTGAAAGATGTTTTTAATCGAATAAAGTCAGTTTAAGGTGATTTCCAGCACCATTTTAAAAATATATATTCTAACTCAGAATACGGAAATTATTTGTTGACTTTGTACACAAACAAAAAACCAGCTAAGTACAGCGTTCCAGTAAAAATAAAATTTCATAACTACTGATTTAACAAAAAACGATCAGGTCAACGGTGTCTCTATTTTTTCTAAGAACAATACGCAACTTTCGTTTTCAAGAGTAAATTTGGTCTACAGATTATCACATAGAGACAAGTTTTAAGATTTGAGTGAGAGAAATCTTTAAGAATAAGGCATTTATATTTGCTGTTATATTGCAGCTAATATTTCAAATTGATAAAATGGACCAGCCTATGGTAGAGTTACGCCATCTGTGAGTCTAGATTACTAGACACTAAACGGTTTTTTAAATCTATTTCTTTAAGAACGCCTCAAATACAAAGCGATTCTAAATTCACAATAGTCGGATAGTGGAACAAAAATATGTGAAGTTGATTTTTCGAAAATTCTCGCCTTTAATTTTCTAGAATCTCACTGAACGCCTGATTTTTCCAATTTTTTCGACTTCATAACCTCATCTTCGTTTTAGACGAAGGTCAGAATAAGCCGTTTTTTCGACTAAGTAGAAATAATATAATGCCTCAATATGAATCGCCTAATTTTGATCAATATTCTAAGAATCTAGAAATAGGATTTTAAGTGAACGAAATAAAGTCCGAAAAAAAAAGTTCCGTTGATCAGAACAAGAGGTACCCACCAATTAAGCTCGAGAGTTACTGATCAAAAATCGCTAAAGCTAATCGATCTTTTGAACCAATCAGCCTCAAATTCGATTAATTGGTTTAACATTTTTGCTAACTTCTACGAAATTTTTGAAATGCTATGATTTGTTCTAGATTGTTTTTAAAAATAATTACCACCATAGAGTCTTGGGTTCATAACTTTAGTCATAACTGATTTTAATGTATTCATAAATTATATTTATAAAGGCTAAAAAAACGACACCTACCCTTGAATCAAGCGACGCCCACTCCCGTAAACTAAATCTGGTTTTCACAATGATCTTATCCGATTTGGGTATAATTAAAAACGGCCAGAACCATTTTTTCTCGAGCTGTTCGGTCAAAATATTTGTGTTTCAAAAAAAAATTGAATCCCTGAGAATTGCCCTATGATCTTTGAAGCATGTCAAATTAAAGCTTATTATGAATTAACTTGGGTTGACTGAAAGTGAGTCAACTTCTAAAACAAATTATCGGAAATTTTTACGAGTGTGAAAATTATATAAAAAAATGTTGTGTTCTCCTGAAACGAATCGCGGATATCTAGAAATTATTTTCAAAAAATTTCTTTGGCCTTGAGGGAAAAGCAACAAACAAAATTCCATAAGTTTTGGCAATTTTTGCCTACCAGTAGGAGTTGACACATTCGAAAATGTTTGGGTCGGATCGGATCGAATTAATGCCGACCCCCGCCTAACAACTCCTTACAATGGAGAATAAAAGTCCAATTTGAATTATGTTGTGCCCAATATCTGTTTCAACGAAAGACAACTATTTCTCAGTATTTATATGTGAAAGTCTTGCTGCGGTACCTGAACACTCTATCCAAACCTGGTCCAAAAAAAGTTTGAAGTAAAGGACATTAACGGTAATAAAACAGAAAGTTTATGAAAAAACCGTTGCGAAAACCCGACTTTAAGTTCTGGAAAAAAATGAATTCAAGGTGAACAAAATTGTGGATAAGGTTTCTGTTTAAAAAGATGGCGCTTAATCGAACACAAATTATGGCGTTCGAAGGTGACCAACGGGGTAGGTTTAATGAAGTCTGAGACAACCTGACAAAGTCGGATATTCCAATTTTTTTATATACGCTTGAGAATTTTGATCTTTTCAAATAAATCTAAAAAGTATTTCGACGAATCGCCATTTTTAAAGAAAATCAGAAATTAATATTAAAACCTATCATTTAATTCAAATTTATAATTAGACGAATAAAAAGATTCTCAAAAATGTGCAGGTATATCTGAATCTGAAACAAAATTCGTTATCTGAAACGTCGTATATTACTTTTAAATAAATTCGCTGTTAACGTAAAATAATGTAACGTGTTGTGAATATCGATAATCTAATTTTCCGATAGGCACTTAGTACATAATGTTTTATCAATCGAAGACCTGAGAGAGGTATAAACAACCTTATACAATAAATATCGCATAATTGCCTTAAAATAGAACTCATAAACGAAACTCTAGCTAGTAATATGAAAACGTTGTTTAGGGTGGTTGCTGTGAATTTCGAAACTCTAACCTAACGTGAAAAATGAGTGACCATACAGATTTAGATGGTTCAGAAAACAAGTTATAGATAAGGTGGCCACGGAACGCTGAAATTTTGTTCTTATAACTTTCCTAAAAATTAGGTCGTGTCCAATTTTTGTCGGATTTTCCCTTTGATTTGAAAAATTTACAACTCCACAGCGGTATAACGTTTTATACGAGGATAANAAGAGAGTTTTATGTTTTTAATTTAAATTTGTGTAAAATGAGCTCCAAATCGGCCGAACGCCGATAAGAAGGAAGTTTTATGTTTATATTTCAAATTTGTTAAAAATGAACCTCAAATTAGCCGAAGGCCGATTTAATAAAATTTTATGTTTTTGATCCAAATTTGTGAAAAAAAATGAGCACCAAATCGGCCAAAAGCCGATTAAAGGGAAATTTAGGTTTTAATTTAAATTTGTGAAAAAATGAGCCCCGAATCGGCCAAAGGCCGATAAAAGGAAGTTTTATGTTCTTTATTTAAATTTGTTAAAAAATGAGCTCCAAATCGGCCAAAAGCCGATAAAGAGAATTTTATCTTTTCAATTTTAATTTCTAAAAAGAAATGAGTTCTAAATAGGCCGAAAGCCGATAAAAGGGAGTTTTATGTTTTCAATTGAATTTTCTGAAAAAAGAGCTCCAAATCGCCAATAGGCCGATTATAAAGAGTATTTAATTTTTTTTAATTTAATTTTTTATAAAACCAGAGATGTAATAGATACACAAATTCAATAATGATTCTGCCTGATTTTTCATAGAGAATTCAAAAACTACTTATAGAAAATTGGACTTCTTTGCGGAAAATTTCATGATATTTAAAAATTGACAAGAGAGAAAAAATAAGATTTTTTGATTTTTTGAAACATTCAGCCGATTTGGGGCTCATTTTTCAACAAAGTTAAATTGAGTGTTTATAAGACATGTAAAATCTCGATTTATCGGGTTGAATTTACAACCAATCAAAATCGAGCTTTAACTTCCAAATTTTAAAATTATTACATATTCGTTATCAACGAAAAATTACATAAAGCGGCTCGTTATCATTTCGATGGAAATTTGGTTTTTGAACAGTGAAATTGTTCAAGTTTTAAAATCAATGCTTAATTAATAAAAATTTGATAAAACTCTTGCCGCTTAATTGCCGAACGTTTTCCTGTTTTTCACTTTCTCTCAAATCTATCATCCGGTGATTTTTTTCTCTAGCATCATCTGCGGATAATTTATAAGAAATTAAAGGTTTTGTGAGAAAGTTTTTTCATAGCTTAGATGAAATTCAGCATTTTAGAGCATGATAATTAATTCAAGATTAACTCTTTTTGCTCTCTAGCACCACCTGTGATTTTTTTTAAATTTTTTGAGGTCAATATTGTGATCATGTGGGTCGATGTCATAATAAACGCAGTTTTTGATAAAATTGGACATTTTTTACTATTCAAAAGTTCGACCCTAGGGGAAATCAACTTACAGGTTCTGTGAGACTCTTAAGACTTCGATGCAAATTCAAACACTGTGGTGTAGAAACTTACGGAAATGATGCTGAAATAAAAATTGAAGTTTTTGTATGTCAGATGAGCCCGGAAACTTGACAAAAAGATTCGGGTTTTTTTTGTTTCAAATTCACGTTCTCTAAAATTTGTCATTCGGTGATTTAGCTCTCTAGCATCATCTGCGGATATTTAATATGTAAAAAGGTCATTTTCGTAATTCCTGAAGTTTGATATTTTTTTCATAGTTTTGGATCAAATTGAGCATTTTTTCGAGAATAATAATAAATTCAAGATTAAATGTTATTGCTCTCTAGCACTACCTGTGAACCTTTTTTTACATTTCTTGAGATCATTTTCGAGATCAGTGGGGTCGATCACTTACTAGACGCAGTTTCTGATGAAATTTGTCATTTTTTAGTATTCTAAATTTTGATTCTAGGGGAAATCAACTTATAGGTCCTGTGAGACTCTGCTGTGAAACTTGCGGAGATCACGTTTAAACAAAAATTAAAGTTTTTGTATAGTACATGAGCCCGGAAACGGGGCAAAAAGATTCGGGTTTTTTTGTTTCGAAATTGAAATTTGATCCGAAATTGACGTTTTGAAAATTTTTTTTGCTGATTCGGGGGTTTTCTTCATGCTGGAGATTATGATCAAAAAAAATTCAATTTAAGAAAATGTTTTTCGAAGAGGTCTTATCGTAATCAAAATCCACCGGAGGAGAAAGCATATTGCGTTTTTTGAAAAATTGCTTTATAGCTCTAACTGGTGATGCCAAAATAATAATAAAGTATTTTGTTTTGACTAAAAATTGTGAGAGCATCAGTATTTTTTTTTATTTCACTGTTACAATGTTTCGTTATCACACAATCTTTGCTCAAAGTCAAAATATGCCAAAAAGGTCGCCCCTCTACCCCCTTAATATATTTGCATTTTGGTTTGTTTTTGCTAATTTGGTCATTTTGAAATTTTTGGTTAAAATTTTGAATTTTTTTAGATGAAAACAAATTAAAAGAAATGATTCAGAGATTTATTTTTCGAATAAAGCTTATTTCTCTCTTTTTTGACCATTTTTGAAAGATGTTTTAAATCATAAAGTCAGTTTAAGGTGATTTCCAGACCATTTTAAAAAAATATATTCTACTCAGAATACGGAAAATTATTTGTTGATTGTACACAAAAAAACCAGCTAAGTACAGCGTCTAGTAAAAATAAATTTCATTAATCAACTGAATTTTCAAAAAAGCGATCAGGTCAAACGTGTCTCTAATTTTTTTCTAGAACATCGCAAACTTTCGTTTTTCAAGAGATAAATATTGGTCTCACAATTATACACATAGAGAAAAGTTTATAAGGATTTGAGTGAGAGAAAGTCTTTAAAATAAGGTATTTCTGATATTTGCTGTTATTTCAGCTCATATTTCAATATAAAGATTGGACAGCCTAGGTAAGTTCGCAATCGTGGTGAGTCTATTCTAGAACACTAAACGGTTTTTTAAATCTATTTTCTTTTAGACCTCACATACAAAGCGTCTTAAAATTCACACATAGTAGCGGATAAATGGATACAAAAATATGATGAAGTTGATTTTTTCGAATTTCGCCTTTTATTTTCTAGAATCTCACTTGAACGCCGATTTTTCCAATTTTTTCGACTTCAAACTCTATCTTCTTTGTAGACGAAGTTCAGAATAAAGCCGTTTTTTCGACTAAGGTAGATAAATATAATGCCGTCAATATGATGAGCCTGAATTTTTGATCAATATTCTAGAATTCTAGAAAATTGATTTTAAGTGAACCGGAAATGAAAAGTCCGAAAAAAAGTTCGTCTGATCGAAACAAAGGTACCACCAAATTGAAGCTGAGAGTTTACTGATCAAAAAATCTGCTTAAAGCTAATCGACATTTTGAACCAATCAGCCTCAAATTCGATAATTGGGTTTAACATTTTTGCTTAATTCTTATTCGAATTTTGAAAATTCTAGATTTTGTTCTAGATTGTTTTTAAAAAATAATTACCACCATGAGATTCTTTGGGTCAACTTTAGTCATAACTGATATTAATGTATCATAAATTAATTTTATAAAGGGCTAAAAAAAACCGACACCTACCCCCTTAATCAGCGACGCCCACTCCCTTAAGCTAAATAACTGGTTTTTCACAATGATCGTTATCCGACTGGTATTAATTAGAAAACGGCAGACCATTTTTTCTTCGACGGTTTCAGGTCAAAATATTTTGTTTTCAAAAAAAATGATTCTGAGAATTGCCTGGTATCTTTGAAGCATGTCAAATTAAAGCATTATTATAAGTTAACTTGGTTGACTGAAGTGAGTCAACTTCTAAAACAAATTATCGGAAATTTTTTCGATTTGAATAATTATAAAAAAAATGTTTGTGTTTCTCCTGAAACGATCGCGGATATTAGAAATTATTTTCAAAATTTTCTTTGGCCTTAGGGAAAGCACCAAATCAAATTCCATAAGTTTTGTGCCAAGTTTTTGCCTACCAGTAGGAGTTGACACATTCGAAAATGTTTTTGGGTCGGATCGGATCGAATTATGCCGACCCCTGCCTACAACCTCCTTACAATGAGAATAATAGGTCAATTTGGAATTTATTTGTGCCCAATATTCTGTTTCAACTGAAAGACACACCTCATTTTCTCAGTATTTTATAGTGAAAGTTTGCTGCGTACCTGACACTCTATTCCCCAACCTGGTCAAAAAAGTTTGAAGTAAAGGACATTAACGGTAATAAACAGAAAGTTTATTGAAAAAACCGTTGCTGAAAAACCGATTTAGTTCTGGGAAAAATTGAATTTTCAGGTGAATCAAAATTCGTGGATAATGTTTCTGTTTAAAAAGATGCGCTTTAATCGAAACATTCAAATTATGCGGTTCGAAGGTGACCAACGGGAGGTTTAATGAAGTCTGAGACAACCTTGACAAGTCGGATATTTTCCAATTTTTATAACGCTTGAGATTTTGATCTTTTCAATAAATCTTAAAAATGTATTTCGACGATGCCATTTTTAAAGAAAATCAGAAATTAATATTTAAAACCTTATCATTTTATTCAAATTTTAAATTATGTTTTAGAGAATAATAAAGATTTCTTCAAAAATGTGCAGGTATTCTTGAATCTGAACAAATTCGTTTATCTGAAACGTCGTATATTACTTTTTTATAAATTCGTGTTAACTGTTAATTAATGTTAACTGTTTGTGATATCGGATAATCTATTTTTTCCGATATTGGCACTTAGGTACATAATTTTTATCATATCGAAGACTTTTGTAAAGGTATAAACAACCTTATAATAAATATCGCATAATGTGCCTTAAAATAGAACTCTAACGAACTCTTAGTAAATTTGAAACGTTTGTTTAGGGTGGTTGCTGTGAATTTCGAAACTTCTAAACCTAATCGTGAAAAATGAGTGACCATCAGATTTAGATGGTTTCAGAAAACAGTTATAGAAAGGGTGGCCACGGACTCTGAATTTTGTTCTTATAACTTCCTGAAAAATTAGGTATGTGTCATTTTTTGTCGGATTTTTCTTTTTGATTTGAAAATTTTAACTCCCACGCGTATAAACGGTTTTATACGAGGATAACCAAATTATTTTGTGGATGTTACACTTTGAGGTACTCAGCCGTCATAACGAGTCACAGGATATTTTTTTTTATTTTGAAGTCTTTGCCGGGTAGTTTTTCAGGCCATTTAATAAATTTTGAAAGTATTGATGAATAAAATACTCGAATTAAAAGAACCTTGAAATTTTTTGAATAATGTACTCAAATTAAAAAATCCTTGAAATTTTTTCTTGAAAATTTTGCCCTTAATTTGTTTTAAATCGGCGTTTTTTATGATTTCTCATCTAGCAATAAATCGTATACTAGCAATTTTCCAATGTTTTTCAGTTTTTAACTTGGTCGACTTAAAGGGGTCGGCGCATTTTGACAGATTTGCACTTTTTCTCTTGATGGTAAACTTTTTGCTACTTCAAAATTTGTTAATAAAAACTTTTTTTAACGAAAGTTGCCACCTTCGAGCTTACTTCGTATAACCTTTTTTTCATGTCAATTATTTTTACTTTATAAATCGTCTTTTTAAAAAACACTCTAAAACGCGCGTTTGCTATTTAAGGTGTCTAAATAAAGGTTTAATTTTTTTTTTATTAATTAGGAACTGTTAACACCGACACATTCACCGTTGAAAGTTTATTTAATTTGTTTTTATACGATTTTTACGTCAAATCGAAAATTTTAAATTTTTAAAAAAGACGAAAAAACCGAAATTTTGGCACACCGAAAAAAATATTTTTTTTCATGAGTTGAGTGAAATAAATTTTAAACGATGGATGGGTCGGCTTACCAATTTGGCAGGTTTCGGTGTAGTAAACAAAATTTTAATTCTGGATTTAAGAGGGCTAAAAATGATTTTTCCCAAACCGTAATTTCGTTGCAAAAATTATGATTCAGAGTATGACCAAGAGCGAAGAAACAAAACGAGGAAATATTTGAAAAAAATAAAAGGAGTTATTTGGAAAATTTTTAGCCGGTGATTTCAAAAAAATAAGTTTGAAAATTTTTGAACAAGAAATGAGGAAAATTTTCAAAATATTTCCAAATATTTTGACCAAAAATCACAAAACCATGTCATATGATTTTTCAAAGAGCATATACAAAATATATGGTCACCTACGCGAAAAGTAAAAGTGGCCATTTTGAATAGTGTTTTTCTTTTATTTGTTATAAATAAGGAAAAAAATTGGACAAAAAATAAGGCCTTTTTTTATAATGATCGGAACTTTTTTCAAAAATTTCTTAAAATTTGACGAATTCGAAAAGTTAAATTCGAACTCAAAATTTTCTTAAAACGCAATAATACGAAAATTCTGCCGTTGAAAAAGTTGCCTGGATTATGTAACATTACTTTGATAGTATATTGAGGGGAATATATAAACCCAGTGAAAAGTTTTTCATCAAGATGCGTATCTGTCAAATAGCACCGACCCCCTTAAATACAAGGCAAATAGATTCTTCGAAAAACATTTCTTAATTTTCTGAAATTTTGAAGTTACAGAGTCTATGTGACATAGATTATGTAACAAAAAAATGTGCTTCGAAAATAAATCAAAGCTTTCTGTTTTCTGAGCTCTCACCGAGCATTTAGCTCTAATTATTCCAAAAATTTACACATTTTCCCCCGTCAAATCACGCTGGAAAATAAAATGAGTGTCAAATTAGGAGTAAAATACCATTGATCAGAGATAAGTAGCGACTCTACCCAAGAAAAAATCGTCGTCTGGATCATTCTAAATATAAAATTAAGAAAATTTCAAAATGAAGTGATAACTAAGTGTGGTGAAAGGGTTTCAAGAGCGAGCACCACCACCCCTAAGTCTTATGTCACCACACTCGGCAGACCCCTTGAGCTACCACACCGCCTATTCTGCGCCACCTCGCCAATTGTGAATCTTTTAAAACGAACTCAGAAGAAAACACTTTTTCCAAGAAGGGCGTCATTTCACCGAAGGAATTCATAACCGTGCTAATTATTAAAAATTAAAAATATCTTTTTCGGAAGATAATAATTTTAAATAGCAAATTTAACGAGACCTAAGGCGACTTTTTTTAACACTGACAAATTTGTCTGTGCCACCATGGATGACTGTATACAAATACTGTGAGATATCACGAAACTGTTCATTGCATCCAACTGGAAACTGAAAAACGTGAATAAGGAATTTTTATTATTTGTTTGGACATACGGAGATATGTCACCAGATATAAACCGAAAGATAAGTTATAGTGGGTTCGAATCTTGGTAGACTCACATTTTTTGTAAAAATAGCCGAAAACTTTTTTTTTTAATTTTTTATCATCTGTATTTTTGATATCATAATACGACCGTTTACATTTACTACTTTAATTATATTTTTGATAAATTTGTAAACGAAAAAACAAGCTCTAATTATATCCTGAAAATGCTTGTTTAATATATCGAAATTGATGCCTAGGTGGCTTTTTTATCAGACGTCATAACTTTGAGCAAGCGTCCAATCACATTACTCGATTGTCGACTAAATTCAAGAATCCCGCGATTTCATTGGTCACTTTCTCAAAGTTATGACGCTTGATAAAAATGCCACCTAGGCATCATTTTTGATATAAAGGGGGGGGGCAATATCGCCGAAAGTTTTTTGCCAAAAAATTTCGGCGATATGGGAACAGAAATAAAATCTTTTGTCCAAAAATGAAAAACGCGTAGGCGTTCAAAATGATGTCATATATGTCGAAGAATTTTTAAATTTTATAAGGAGTTTCACAATAGATTCGTACGAATCAAATCACCAAAATGCGTAAAATTAAATAATCTACCAAAGGCAATCAAATAAAAGTTGAAAAGACTTTATTCAGGAAAGTAAATCCTGAAAATGACATCATTCATGACGCTCAAAAATAAATTTGAGATATAAATCTTGAAAAAATTCGGCGATATTGGCACTGGAAGTATTTTACCTAAAAATCGTGAGATTGCCTAAGTTTTTTCGGCGATTTTGGCATATTCGGCGATATTGGGCCCACGATATGGGCCCCCTCTGTATACGGTTATCAGTGCACTGTTTGAGTGTTTAGGAAAGTCAGGTTGCGTACAACTTAATCATGCCATGCTCTGTACACAATTAAATGGATTGAGGGCCCTTAACTGACAGATCGTGACTACTTGAAAAATGCACAATACGAGAATTTCATTGGCCAAATTGACCACTTTTTTGATGCTACTTTCCATTTATTTGAAGGATTGGTAATAATACAATTTACGCAAATACATTGTTCATAACTTATGTGTTCGTTTAATAAATTCGGAGCTGTTTAGTCTGTTAGCCAAATTATAGTGCGGCAATTAATAAATATTTTGGGTGACGTACGACAATTTTGCTTGATTATTTTATCATAATTAATGATAAATAATCATGTTCAATTTTCGCACCGAACTTGAAATTTGGAAATTCAATTTTTTTTGTCGAACGTTAATATTTACTTTTAATAATCCTGGCCATTCTCACAGGAATTTTGCATTCTTTTCATCACATTCCTAGAAAACATACAGTATGTCTTTTTTTCGTGGGAAAATTAAAGGATGGTTGTGGAGAATCCATTAAGAAATTAGGAAAATTCTCCTTGGCCTTTCTTAAATTTTCCCGTGAAAAAGGCACACTGTAACAGTATTACTGTAGTTGCTTTATTATAAGTTAGGAACGGCAAAGAAATAAATATAGTTTATTGTAGATAATGACAAATAAATAACTTTGGAAGTAAAATATTTTTTTAAAATCACTTGCAACTCTCTGAAAAATTTTAAAAACGGTTTTTGAAATTCCCTATCATTAACCCTTGTGAGCACAGAGCCGATATATCGTCCCAAGTGAACTAAAACCCTAAAAAAATGGCAGAAAACCTTAATCTTCGAATTTTGTCCTTTTAATACATTATAAAGAATTTGCTGGAACTAAAAATGTAAATTCTAGAATTTGGAATTTGAATGCAAAAATATTACCTTTCAAGTTCTTAATGCAATAAATTGAAATTCCAACCTCTTTGGGCTTTCTTTAAATAACGTCCAAAGGTGTCTGGCTCTGGTGCCTAGACGGAACTTTTGTATATTTGCCCACAAGGGTTAATCTTGATATTTTTTTTCGGAAAACCGGACAAAATTT
>SCLH01000950.1:0-29144 GCA_004367855.1 Oikopleura vanhoeffeni | reverse complement strand
AATTTCATTTTAGCAGTTGTTCAGTGGGGCATATATTTCACACTTTGCTTAAGATTTGGGCCCTGTGTAGTAAGCGTAGTGTGTTTTCTAGTGATAGGGCCCAAATCTTAAGCAAAGTGTGAAAGGGGGATATTGTCAAAATCAGACCACTTTATAGTTCAAATTCCGAGGTTTTATATCGAGTAATATTTCATACTAAATAAAACTAATTTAGCTTTCTGAAAACGGACAACTGAACTTTTCGACTTTTGATAAATTTATCATCTCAATATTACAATGTACTATTGTATAGATAAAAAACATATTTTTTAAGAATTATTAATTTTTAAATGAAAATTGCAAGCTGCGTAATAAATTAAATTTTTGTTAAACAAATTTCGCTTTTCACGGCAAGCAAATGATTTGAAAGTGATAAAGCCCGCCTTCAAAAAAATAATTTTTATATAGTGAAATTAATTATGACGAATTTAACAAATCTGACATCAGTTGACCTTTAATAAAAATGTATCTGAAAACTAAGAATCCGTAAAAATTCTGTCCTGAGTCATCCAAGGTAAAAAAGCCACATACAAGAAATTTGACCTAAAATGACCCCAAATTGACCTCAAATATCATATTCATATTTCACTTTTATCAGTTCTTCAAGACCATAATGCTGCATTATTAATGCAGTAACCCCAATTCTAAATATATAAGCATCAGCACCAAAGACGGTCAATACTAACCTTCTGAAGAATTGCATATGTTTATTTAGTAAAAACTAATTTATTTTGATAAGCTTTCGATTTATTACAATCATTTTCAAATCAGGTTTTTTTCGAAGTGAGAATTTGTTTCGCAGATTGTGTCGGAGTAATTTGGCAATAGTCGGCTCTCGAAATTGCTTAATTAAAAGCCCACTATTCTAACGATTCATAAAGATCAATTTGTGTAATACAGCTACATACTACAGTATAAGATTGGATTTTTTAAATTTTAATTGTTTGTTTAGCGTGGGTTGATGAAGACAAATCATAAGGCCTTCATAAGCAACTCTATCATACCAATTTGTTAAGTTGGTTTTAAGTGCTTTGAAATGCTCATATAAGTGTATTCTCAATTGTGTTCTGTTCGGATCAGTACAATGGAATCGGGCTTCTAAAGCTAGGTGATAGTCAGAACAATCATGTATATGTTCAAAAATATGTGAGTTTTCACACCTGCCANCTTTACTAATTTGTAATTTTTCATACCCCTATATTTCTGCCCCTAAATCTAGGTAACCACACCCCCTTATTGTACTTCCTGGTAAGTATATCAGGAATGCTTATGAGATTTGGTGAATGCACTGTACATTCGTACTCGTTATTAATCTTGACGATTCATACTCTGCTATGATGGCGACTGTCATATTGTCAATTTTGACCAATCAGGGTTCAGCATTTAATCACATGCTGTGATACTATATAAGCTGCCTTCCCATCATAACTTTTTGATTTTGTGACTTTTTGACGTGAGTTTTTAATTTAGACAATATTACCGAAATAACTGCAAATTGAGAAATACCAAAAAATAGTAGAGAAAATACTCTATGAGAGAGTATTGGTCTAAGAAAATTGAACTACAATGTTTCTTTAATACGGTGTTATTTTTAACTCGGTAGCGTCAAAAGAAAACCAATTAGCGCACTTTCAATTTAAATCATAAATTAGTCAATAATTTTTGTTTACGTTTTTTGGCTGCCAAAAGCAAAATTCTGATAAAAGCGCTTTTGCATTATGTGTGAGGCTTATCTGGAACCAGACACAAAAAACAATGAAAAATGGTGATTTGTAGTAAGCGTTTTTTCATTTCGATGACTAAATTTTCTAAGCGGTCCAATAAACTGACGATTTTTGGCCGTTTTTCATGATTTTTGGCTTTAAAAACTATCTCCTCTGAGTTTTGGTTTCAAAATTGGGCCAAATTTTTTTTAAATTACAACTTTTGGCATTTTGAAGGGTTGTAGTTGCGTTTTACCCAAATTTCGATCCAGACTTAGAAATATGATTTTTTGATCATTTTTGAAAAAATTCCGACAAAAATGTGCTTCGATTTTTCTGAAGTAAGCTCATATGAAAGCCAGTGAATCACTGATGAGAAAGTTGGCTTACGTCAAGTCAATATTTTGGAGTTTTAGTGGTCAAATTCGAGCAAACGTTTTTTTCTAACTTCATCTTATAAAAAAATACTTAGAAAATTTCAAATTTTGTTGAATGATTGGGTTCTTGGTTCACTTAATTATCACCCCGTATCAATTCGGAGCATTTTTGATGCCTCTGAGGACTTAATTAAATCAGAGTTAGAAAAATTAAATTCAAAATATAATATCTCCCTTTTTTGGCCTTCGGCCAATTTGGGGCTCATTTTTCGACAAAATTAAATTCAAAATATAATATCTCCCTTTATCGACCTTCGGCCGATTTGAGGCTCATCTTACAACAAAAATGAATTAAAATATTATTTGCCCCTTTATCAGCCTTCGGCCGATTTGGGGCTCATTTTTCAAAAAAATTGAATTCAAAATATAATTGCTCCTTTATCGGCCTTCGGCCGATTTGGGGTCATTCTTCAACATAATTAAATTAAAATATAATTTTCTCTTTTATCGGCCTTCGGCCGATTTGGGGCTAATTTTTCTACAAAATTAAATTAAAATATAATTTGCCCCTTATCTATTATTTTGGACTCATTTTTCAACAAAATCAAATTTCAAATATAATATCTCCCTTTATCGGCCTTTGACCGATTAGGGGCTCATTTTTCAATAAAATAAGATGTTTTTAGTAGATGCTGAAAATCAAGGCTCGATTGCAGGATTATTTTTAGGCACAATCTCTCAAAATCGGCTTCAGAATTATTCCTACTAATACCCTCTTAATTAGTTTGACCCAAGACCCCTTAATACCTAAAATCCTTGTTATTAATAAAACCCCTTAACCTCCTTAATACCTTATACGGTATTAGTAATACCGTCTTAATTAATTGCGCGCCAAACCCGTCTTGATATTATCTACCTTGCCCCTTGGTTTGTTCGATCCGAAACCCTATTAATATTTTTACCTCCTCATAACCCCTCCGAAGCGGAGCCTTTTGAAATCAGTTTGCTGTGCTGAGTGCATTGGAAAGTTTTAGAGTGTGTTTTAGGACGATTTTCAATTAGTATAAAAATTTAAGAGCATTGTTGGAGTGAAAAATGATGGAGAGTTTTGGTAAAAATGTTTTCTCTGATTGATGAAGGACAACTAAAACTTCCGGGCCCGTTTTTCGTACTTTATATGTCAGCTTCTGTTAAAAACGGAGTTTACCATGGGGTGAAAAATTCCCGAGTGACGCGATTGAATATGCGTAAAAATGGTGCGATTTCGAACGGTTCGCGGTTCGGGAAAATTTTGTAAAGTATGAGGAATCCGGAGATCAGTTCCAATATGTTGCTAGTTGAGGTGCCGGACTCGTCCTCTTAAATATCCCCTTATGACAACAAATGTTTGAAAAAGCAATCGAATGTTTGTCGCCCTACGACTTATACGTCCATATAAGCTGGCTAAAACTAAAACTATAACGATCAGCTATAAGTTAAGCACCTCTTCAACATAACAATAGAATGATTATTCTAAGGTGCTAAGAGTGTATAAGAATCTGCTGTAGAATTTGTAGTAGACTACTCTGCGTGATGATTTTTTCTGTTATTAGTAAAAATGGTTTAATAAAAATAAATAAAAATAGTATATAATTATCAAAGTATACGGGTCCGCGTAAAATTTTGCACGATATATGTCTTTTAGAAATAAGACCCCAAGAATGGTTGGAATTTTAAACCAAAATCTTTTACTCGGCAAGGTTACCTTGATGTCCACGACGCAGTGGCTTCGCCAGGAGAGCGAGCGCTCGGGAAGCACCCCGACGAAGCCCCTATCCGGCTGTTATTGTTAGATAGATTATGTACACCAAAAAACACATGACATAGTTCGTATCGTACAGAAATACGTCAGATAAGAGCGGCGTGCATCACTTTATTTGAATCCCGTAAGCTTTGGTGTTAATGTCGAAATGTTTCAAACAATTGGATGTGTTCGAAAAAGTTTTTATGATTTAAATAGATGTACCCCAATGTTCCAGCTGTTGAGTCAGCGGCTACTAATAAAACCTTCATATTTTATCGTGCTTTTCGACAATAAATGTTATATATGAAGATCTAGTTTGCATTTAGTTGAATAGATTTTCAAAAAGTGAAATACACGTCTAATAAACTAGCTAATATTAAAAATTGAAAATATGGTAATACCCTTAATTGATTTGAAGTCGAAGCTATGCTCATGCGCTACTGTCGAAGCTAACAACTATTTTTGTTTTTTCTCATTTTATTAAGGACAGAGATAAAGGTTCTTGGTTTTTGTTCGGCACGGCGTAAGTCGTGGGATATTATAGGCGCTTTACTACACCGGTTGCTCCCGCGCCAGCGTCTCAGGATAGAAGATAGTCGGAATGTCACAACAGTAGAATCCCAGAATATTTGACCACTTGGTCAAAAATATCTTAAATCAGCTATAGCAAAACGAGAGAACATTCTCTATTGATTCACGTCAGATGTAATGTAAAGTGAAACGGAAGAGCTCGAACTGATAAGCGAGTCTAGGTAATGTTCTCATAGCGCGCGCCGCACCAGGCTCGAAGTCCTCATATATAATAGACGAGATACTACGTGATACACGTCCACAGTTGTCTTCCCCAAAAGTTAACATGATCCTTCGAACGAATGCACAAGTATTCTGGCCTACGTTAAAAGGTGTTGTGTCTTTTTTTTGATTGTGAAATCTCAATCAAGTCAAAGTAATTATTATGAAAATAGTCTGAAATTGTAATGGAAAGAATCATCATGTTTTGAATAAAAATGTTGTATTTTCCCTATAAGAAGCAGATTCTATGATAACACTTTTTTCTATATATTTAAAGGTTATATATATGGTTACTGAACAGTGAGCGACGCTGTGCTCAGTTTGTTGATTGATTTTAAATTCACTTTTTATAATAGTTAATATTTATTTCATCGGGAAGTACTTGAAAGTTGAAAGATTTAGAACTGTCACCTTCCGGGAAAAGAATCTCCCTGCCCCTACGATACCAACAAGCATTGTAATTTCGAAAGTGATGTGCTGTTATGCGATGGCTCATGATGGGGAACCTTGTCTGGAAGAACTGGGTAATCTCAACAATTTGGTATTTTAAGTGATCTATTTGTCAGAAATGAATTAATCTCCGGGCTCCGGGGAAGTGGATAACCATTCAGGCTGAAAAAATCATAATAAACTCGAAGCGTGTCCCCGTAATACTGGAATAAACATTCAAAAAAAATCTTAATTATGTTTTGGAACCCGTCTTATGTTTAAAACATCTTTATCAAATTGTGTTAGAAAGACACATGAGTCTAAGATCCGATCCCGTATTTTTGCGCTTTTTGTATGATTAAAGCGTATGCTTGAGTCACTATTGGTTTTGTGATGTTTTTTTGGTCGGAAACTATTTTGAAATATTTTAGTGAAAATTTTCCTTATTTCGGTTCAAACAAGTTGTTCAAAATATAATTTTGAATTCATCGGTTCGGGCGTTAGGCAAGCTAAAAATATTGAGGAACCCGATCAGACCATGGCTGTGCGTCGTTCTGGATATTGTTTCAATAATATAGCCTCGTTTGGTTCTTAGGCTTTTTTTTTTTGTTTATCTCAATTACTCATGCACGAACATGTTGCAAACAAAACTACGGTTTGGGAGAAATCAGTATCGAAGCATTTTGAATTAAGGAATCAAACAAATTTCATGTTTAAGCGTTCGTCTGACTGAACTGTGCCCAAAATTGGGTAAGGACCCGTCCGCTGCTCGTGAATCCAGAGCATCGGGCGCAACGGAGTTTGCTTCTGCTCTGCTCTACTGTTTTTTTAGAGGCAGACGCAACACGTTTTGAAAAAATCAGGTGTGTGAGGGCAAGCACGAAGCCAGCACGGATTTGAAAAATCCGGGTAGGAGGCAGAGCAGAGCAAACGTTTTGAGAAAATCAAGGTAACAGCAGGAGCCACTGCCGAGCTAACGTTATGAAAAAACAATCATGGGTATGTAGGCAGGAGCAGCAGCAAACGTTTTGACATCAAAATGTTAAGAGCAGAAGCAGACCCCAAAATTAACAAACTCTGCTTTTGAGGGGTTTGCGTTTAGTTGGTCGTTTTTTCGATATGAGATTACAGGGAGATGTCCCAGAAATTGCGAAAATTTGATGTCAAGTTCGGCGAACCACTTCCCTGGAGTCTACCTGGAAGCATAAATTCTTTTCCACCCGTAAGGTTGTGCCGTACTGATCGTTTACATTTAATTGCAGAACACGGCGTGTAAGGTTGGGACGGGGAGTATATGAAAATTTTTTTATGCAATATGTTCAAGAAACATCAATTTTGTTCGAAGTATTTTTTGAGAAATTGGTTACAAAAAATTTCGAAAAACAAATTTTTTGTCGGGGGTTTTCAGCCAATTTTTAAAAATAAGCCATAAAAAATAATTATCTAGAAGGCGCGATAAAAGGAAAGATAATATAGTTTCGGGAATGTGAATTTTGTCGAAAAATGAGCCCCAATCGGCCGAGAAGGCCGATAAATGGCAAATTTACTATTTTAATTTAATTTTGTTGACAAAATGAGCCCCGAATCCGGCCGAAGGCCGAATAGAAACGGAAGATATTATAGTTTTGAAATTAAAATGTTTTCTTGAAAAATGAAGCCCCCTCAAATCGGCCGAGGCGATAAGGGGCAATTAATAGTTTTTATTTAATGCTTCGTTGAATAAATGACCCAAATCGGCCGAAGGCCGATAAAGGGAGACTAGTCCTATTTAAATTTAGATTTTTTTCGAAAAATATGAAGCTCCATAATCGGGCTTTTTGTCGTTTGAAATTTCTTGATTCGAACGTCTCTTGGAGGGAGCCATCATGGGGCAGTTTTCTGTTTTATATTGTCCTACCACTCTGCGTTTGGACAACGCATTAAGAAAACCAAGAAAAAAATTGACAAGCTGTCAAATAGATTTTTTTGTAATGTTTCAACTCGACACGGTTTTAAGGATTTTGGTGAATTTTTTTACGTCGCGTAGCAAGCAAAAGAATAGTTCACTGTTCGAATTTAAATCGATAAATTAGTCAATAATTTTTGTTACGATTTTTTGGCTGCCGAAGAGCAAGTTCCGGAGATAAAAAAGCGCGTTTGCAATAGTGCAAAGATTTGAAAGATAGAAATTTATTCTGAGTGTTTCCTGTTAGGAAACTTACGGACAAATTTTGTCGAAAAAAGAATTTGGCAATTTAACGGTGGAAGCAGCAAACCTAGAGAATTTGTAGTTGGCGTTTTTGTCAATTCGATGACTGAAATTTCTTAGCGGTCCAATAAACTGACGATTGTTTTGCCGTTTTTCAATGATTTTTCGCTTTAAAATCGTATTCTGACGTGCCGCGGTTTAAGATTTCAAAAAGTTGGCCAAATTCTTTTTTTAAAATTGCACCCCTTGTCAGTTTTGGGAAGAGTTGAGCTGCGTTTTCTCGCCCATAATTTCGATCGCAGATCTTACGAATGACGATGATTTTTTTTGGTCATTTTTTTGAAAACAATGTTCGATAAAAAACGTGGCTTCGATTTTTGCTAAAAGTTAAGCTCCCAAAAGAAAGGCCAGTGCACACTGATGAGAAGTTGGCTTACGTCAAGTCAGATATTTAGAACTTTTAGTGGTCAAAAGTTCGAGCAAACGTTTATTTTTTAACCTTCACCATCTAATGAAAAATACTTCGAAAATTTCGAATTTTTTTTGATGATGTGGGTTCATTGGTTCACGTTTAATTATCAACCCCGGTGTCAATGTTGGAGCATTATAAATGCCTCTAAGGGCCCTTTATGAATCAAAGTTTAAAAAGTAACACTCAAAATATAATATCTCCTCTTTATCGGCTTCGGCCTATTTGGGCTCATTTTTCAAAAAATTAAATTAAAATATAAATTTTCCTCTTTATCGGCCTTCGGCCCGATTTGGGGTTCATTTTTCAACAAAAAAAATTCAATTAAAAATATTATTCCCTTTTATCTGCCTTCGGCCAATTTGGGGCTCTTTTTCAAACAAATTAATTAAAATATAAATTTTCTCCCTTTATCGGCCTTTCGCCGATTTGGGGCTCATTTTTCAACAAAATAAATTAAATATATAATTTTTCTCCTTTATCGGCCTTCGGCCGATTTGGGGCTCATTTTTCAACAAAATTAAATTAAATATAATTTTCTCTCTTATCGGCCTTCGGCCGATTTGGGGCTCATTTTTAAACAATTAAATTAATATAATTCCTCTTTATCGGCCTTCGGCCGATTTGGGCTCATTTTTCAACAAAATTAAATTAAATATATTTCTCCTTATGGCCTTGGGCGGATTGGCCTCATATCAACAAAATAAATTAAAATATAATTTTCTCCTTATGGGCCTTGGCGATTGGGCTCATTTTTCAAAAAAATTAATTAAAATATAATCTCCTTTATCGGCCTTTCGCCGATTTTGGGCTCATTTTTCAACAAAATTAAATTAAATATAATTTTCTCCTTTATCGGCTTCCGCCGCGATTTGGGGCTCATTTTTCAACAAAATTAAATTTAAATAGAAATTCTCCTTATCGGCTTTCGGTTCGCCGATTTTGGCTTGTTTGTCAACAAATTATATTAAAATATAATTTCCTCTTTATCGGCCTTCGGCCGATTTGGGGCTCATTTTTCAACAAAATAATAAAAATATATATTCTCCCTTTAGCGCCTTGGCCGATTTTGGGGCTCATTTTTCAAACAAAATTAAATTAATATAATTTCCCTTTATCGGCCTTCGCCGATTTTTGGGCTCATTTTTCAACAAATTAAATTAAAATATAATTTTTTCTCTTTATCGGCCTTCGGCCGATTTGGGGCTCATTTTTCAACAAAAATTAAATTTCAAATAGATATCTCCCATTATCGGCTTCGGCCGATTTTGGGTTCATTTTTCAACATAAATTAAATATAATTTTTCTCTCTTTATCGGCCTTCGGCCGATTTGGGGCTCATTTTTCAAAAAAAAATAAATTCAAATATAATATCTCCCTTATCGGCCTTCGGCCGATTTGGGGCTCATTTTTCAACAAAATTAAATTTCAATTATAATATCTTCCCTTTATCGGCCTTCGGCCGATTTGGGCTCATTTTTTTCAAAAAAATAAATTCAAAATATAATATCTCCTTTATCGGCCTTCGGCCGTTTGGGCTCATTTTTCAACAAAATTAAGATTTCAAATATAATATCTCCCTTTATTGGCCTTTGGCCGATTAGGGCTCGTTTTTCAACAAAATAAGATGTTTTCAGTAGATGCTGAAAATCGAGGCTCGATCGCAGGATTATTTTAGGCAAAATCTCTCAAAATGGGCTACAGAATTATTCTACTAAACCCCATTAATAAGTTTAGCCCAAGCCCCCTAAATACCTAAAATCTTGTAATTAATAAGAATCCCTCAACCCCCTTAATACCTCATACGGTATTAGTAATTCCCTCTTAATTAATTGCACGCCAAACCCTTCTTGATATTATCTACCTTGCCCCTTGGTTGTTCCATCCCAAACCCTATTAATATTTTTACCCCTCATAACCCCTCAATTGTACCGAACCCCCCCCTCAATTATTGTGCTTGTAAACCTAAAAAATTAAGCAGACCAGAGAAAAAATTATTTTAGAGCAAAGCAAACAGAATTTTTTTGGCTTGAGAGCAGAGCAGAGCAACAAAATTTATTTCGGTTTAGAGCAAGCAGCCAGAGCAAACCATTCAAAATATGCGTCTTAGAGCAGAGCAGAGCGAACCGAAAACAAAGGTGCTAGAGACAGCAGCAGAAACCGAAAAAGGTGCCTAGAGCAGAGCAGAGCAAACGATTTTTCAAAAATCTGCCGACCCCTGGAGCTCGGTTTAAATATTTATTTTTAATCGGACTCAAAAGCACATGAATTGAAAATTATTCACAAAATCGTCACTGTTACCGTCCAACATCTTTAATTCACGATATGTAATATCCTTATTCACACTTTTGTAAATATCCCGCCCTGTTTAGGAAAACGTAGTTGTGTTTTGAGTAGTAGGGCCGGGATATTTTACAAAAGTGGGAATAGGGATATACATTGTAGATGAGTTACCCCAAGGCGAGTGATAACAGAGACTAACGACTCTTTATAAGACTTTGCGTCTTTCTTCAGTAAATTCATTATTATTAATTCAAACGGAATATCTTGCAATTCGATAATTGGGTTGTTCTATCAGCATTGTCAGATAAAAATCTTAAGCATTTAAACAAAATAGTGAGTTTACAAAAACTAGCTCTAAAAAACTTGATTAATTGGACTAAGTGTTATCGGAGAAATATGGATATTGAAAACTTCCTATATTTTATTCTCTCGCTGAAATCTTTGAATAATGAGGGAAGTGCCGAGGCTTGTTTTATAGTATTTTGAGCAAGTGTCAGAATTCACGAATTGTATTGGGAATTCATTTGGGTTAAGTGATGAGAATGATAAAAAAAATATTGACAAAAAAGAAAATTTCGAAAGCTGTTTTTGTTTAGGTTTATCAAGGTTCGGAAGTTCTTCTACCGCATTTATTTGAAAATGTTCGCAAAACGAAAAGTTGAAATATAAAGTTTAATTTCGTTTGTTCAATCGGATGAGCTCCGGGCGGCCGACATTTTTCAATTTTTTTTCGAATGATCAAAGAAGTTAAATTTTGAAACATTAACGAGGATATTGTACCGCAGTAAATATTGTCAGTAAAAACCGAAATAGTTATCTGAGGTCAAAATGTCAATTTCTGCGTTATTTTTTTAATGAATACACGAAATTTCAGAATAACTTATTCTTCGAATTGGCCCTTTTTCATTAAAATGGCGTTTCAAAAATTCTCTCCACAATTTTATGTTTATCATAAAATATGGAATTGGAATTGGGAAGCAAGTTAAAAGACCAATTTTTATTCTAATTATATTGGAAAGCAAGAATCCTATAAGATTTTCATAATTGTAGCGGGGTTTTTCGACGCAGAAGTGACGAAGAAGTTTCATTCGGTTTGATTTGTTGGAACTATTCATCAAAGATAATTAATTTTTGTGTTGCCGGCATGTATAAGTATGACGAAAACGACGGCACTGGAATATCACAAATTGAAGAGTATTGAAAAATAACTGTCAAAAGAATAAAAGTGATATCCTATTAAACTATGGAAACTTGATAATTGATGGTCGAAAATTTAAGTTTATAAATTCACATACTGTTCTCAGAAAAAAAATATTGAAATCGCTTGGAAATTTGGGCATTTAAAGGTATTGTTGATAGACTTTTGCGGTTATCACCTTTTTTTGCAAACTCATTTCTATCTGGAACTTTCCTACAAGTTATTTATTTACTATCTATCGAAACCCCTGACAAATTTGATGCTGCTTTTTCGACATAAGATTAATTCGAGAAACTCATCAATGGCAAATGGCCATGGTTTCCGCAATAACTAGCCAATGAAATCGGGCTATCCGGAAACAGAGTTTGGTATTGGAGTGGAATTCTCCCGACTTAGCAAAATTCAAAAAATTTCATGCATCAGTCGGATTGTGGCTTTGAATGCCATTTGTATTAAAAATATAATTAGATTTATAAACATTTTTAATTAAGTTTATTTGAGACAAAAAATAACCCAACGAAAAATGAATCAGGAAGGCATATAGATTAAGCCCTCAATTGACAGGATCGTGCGATTTTGAATAAACAACGCAGATACTAAACCAGGCTTTCAAAGGAGTAGCTTTATTCCTCATTTTTATCTTTTATAGCAAATATTAGGGAAGTTTGGGATAGGGATGGAAAATCGCAAAGAGATGGCTTTGTTGGAAGCTTTGATACTAACACCTGATCAAAATCTGTTTCGCGAATACGAGCCATTTATTTGGTTCGATTTTGGGCGAGTGCAACCAAGTTCAAATGCTCGAGAAAGGAGAGAGAAAGAAGAGAAGAAGAGAAGGAGAGAAGAGAGGAAGAGAAGAGAGAAGGGAGAGAAGAGAGAGATGCAGAGAAGGAGGAGGAGAGAAGAAGAGAGAGAGAGAAAGATTTTCTTCTTTGCATTTTAACTCCCTAGTGGCCGACCATCTCTGGACCCGTAGTGTTCTTTGCGCCACGATGGCGCAGCGCCTTTAATTGAGCTAATAACCGAACAGTTCATTATCACATATATTTTTTCAATGATAATCATATTATTCAAAGAATTCTCGAGGAGTCCTATAAAAACAATTTTGTTAGAAAAAGTTAATAAAAAGTCATCAAATTTGAGAAGAAAATTTTAATAAATTCTTCATTTTTGCCATTTCTCAGAACCAATATGCCATAATGAACACAATTCAAGGTTAATTTAAAACCTTTTTTTTTTTTTTTTTCATATTTCACATATTTAACCGCCAACAATTTGGGGTTATTGTTAGCTGCAAAAAAAAAATGGAATGTTTTTCCATCCACCATCCTATGAAATATTATTCTTTCAAAACTTATTGGATTATCTCGGATGGAAAATATTTATCAATTTTCGACAGTAAATTTCTAGAAAAGTTCTCGATTGGATCTAAAGGAGCGAGTCTCAAACCAATATAAAAAGTATTGATAGATACGCAGCTCACAACTTGTCGAATTTTAATATCCAGACACACGAAGAATGAAAAAATTGCAACCATACTGGAGTCTTTACTGGTGATTAGTTTTACCGTGCTGTATCTTTTAATTTTTGAACTTGCTTTGCGGAATATATATTGAGACAGAACTACTGCGAAATGTATTTCTTGATTCATAAGTTCACGGAAGTCTCTTTGAAACTATGCATTTTGTGATTCTTTTGGCGAATTTCTAGACGTAGTTTTGAAAAAGGGTATTTTATGGCAATGATTAAAACTATCGTTTATTCGGTCAACGTGATTTAGTTTTCGGGCTAAAACTGTAATGTTAAAAGTCTTAGGACAGGTCTGTGAACGATTATTTTAATGGGTCTTTCACATGATTTGAGAACGTTTTTTTTGAAAAAAAAAGGATAGTAGATTTCGATTTGTAAATTGTCAGTTTGACAGCTTAATACGGATCTTGGTTCGAAAATTGCAGATTTTTTCAACGATAAAAATAGCATCAAGTTTTTTTCATATAAAGTTTATTTTCAGCCAAAGCCTTAAAATGTTGTTTTTCGGTTTCAAGTCGATATAAGTTCATATTCCGATCATTTGAAATATTTTGGATTTTGAAAATTTTGAATAAAAATCTCGCCACTATACCGACACCCACCTTAAAATTATTTTTTCGAATTTCTTGCCAAAATATCATCAGGAATGCTCTCTCGGATTTGTGATCCCCCTTCGCTCGATTTTAGCCTGCGATAGTAACGGCTACGTTTATACTTATTCACAGTTAAGTTGAAAAGTACTCAATTAACGTCAAAAAATGTCCAGGAGTCAACTTCAAGTGTTTGTTAAGAATTTTTCTCATTACATTTCAAAGTCCGGAATAAAATCACGTGCGAAAGAATCAAAATAAGGTTTGAAATATGTTCATAAATAAATCCTATTTCTGCGAAAAAAAGGATCAAGTGACGTTGTTTGGAAACATATATGATTATGTTCAAACTCTCATTGTTCAAAACTGCATCAGGAATTCTTCTCCTCGGATTTGTGATCGCCCCCTTCGCCCTACGATTTTAGGCCTCGATATAGGTAACGGCCTATACGGTATACCGTATACAGTAAATTTGAAAAAGTAAAATCAAATTCTGTCAAAAAATTCAGGGTCAATTCAAGTGTTTTTAAGACAATTTTTATCATTACATCCAAAGTCCGAATAAAATCATCGTGCGTGCAAAACGAAGGAATTCAAAAATAGGTTTGAAAATATGTCAGTAAATAAAATCCGTATTTCTCGAAAATAAGATCACGTGACGTGTTTGGGAAAAATGTATTATGTTTTCAAAACTCTTAAATTATGTGTTTATTTGCCCAAAAAATTTTTCGGCGTAATTTTGTCACTATTTTGTGTTACTTTCATCAGAAACCTGATTTCCTAATTTGAAGGTCACGTGCATCGTTTTTGGTCTTGGTTGTAATGAGGAAAAAGTCTGTGTAAAACTTCTAAGAGAACACTTCACTTCTGTTTCAAAATTGATTTAAGTGACATTTGTGAAAAAAAAAAACAGTACTATTTTGGCCAACTTATGTTCCATTGAATATACGGTCACGTGATTCACATTTGGGGGCTATAGTGTAATGGGAAAAGTCTTTAGAAGTTCTGTTTCCCCCCTCCCGTTGCAAAGGGCTGTTTTGATGATTTAAATTTTTGTTTGCAAAAAGAAGTAGCTGTAATACGGTAAAAATTTTTTCGAAAAAAAAACGCAACAAACGTTAAATTATTTAATAGTCGATCGATCACTTTGGTAAATCCTTCTAACGATGATTAAGGGTCCTAAATTGCGAATTAAGGCCCGTGCGCCATCGTGGCGCAAAAGGAACACTACGGGAGTTTAAAATAGTCACGATTTTTTTGTAGGACTCTTAATTCAATATTGTATTTAAGCATTCTTTATTAATTATTCAAAGCTCTTATGAATGAATAGTCAAAATTGATCTGAGGTTTTTATACTTGGCACCAGCATTTTTTCGAAATTTTAAACTTCAATTGAAATTTTAAATTAGATAAAGTCCGTTTCATATATCCGGGCGGCTGATTGGCCTGATACATAGCTATACAAATATTTACAATAAAATGGTATTTAAATATTAAAAACCATTTGGTGATGATGATATTCCCCTATTCACACCTTTTGCTAATTATTCCCGGCCCTATTAGGAAACGTAGTGTGTTTTTAGAGTTGTAAGAAATATTAACAAAAGTGTGAATAGGGATATACAGATGTCGGTGAGTTTTGACTCGACAACTAATACGAATTTTTTGATAAAATTGTTGGTTTTATATTCTCCTTACGAAGAAGGTAGATATTTTCTGTTTTGGTCTGGTACATTCGGAAAACTTAACGTACATAAGTGTACAGACCAAACTACGGAAAATATCTTTCTTTCCTCGTTAATAGGGATATTAATTTCTGATAGTACAAATCTGTTAGACATATATTTGTATAATTACGAAAAATTTGATTAAATAATTTGATGAAATTTATTCAACTATATTTTATATAAATAAAGGTTGAATATATATCAACGAATGAAATCAACTATAATATGGAAAGTAATTTGAATTAAACATGTCTTAATTTCATGAGATTTATTGATTTGAAACTTAATTAAAATTTATTTAATTATTTTCCACTTCCTCATTAATCCAGATGATATTGCGATTTTCAACTTTTTTATGTATAATATAACTCTCAGAATTAATTAAATACTCTGATTCGTAAGAAGACGTTGAAAAATTTCTGTTAATTCCGAATATTATTATTTTAGCATTTCGAAATTTAACAAACAATTTATAGGTTATTAATTATTAACTAATTTATCTGACAATTAAAACATTTAAGGGGGTGGGCGTCGTTCATTTTTTGAGCCCTTTATTAGAATTGAATTATTGATACATTAATATCGGTTTATGGACCTAAAGGTTGACCAAAGGGATATTTTTTTGCTTTAAACCGCTGAACCGGTATTTACATGATGATGAACATTTTTTATTGGTGAATATGACCCAACGAAACGATTGCATGACATTAAAATTATCGAGACAATGTTTCTTAATCAATTCTAGAAATCAATTTTTTAAGCCAAAAGTGTTAAAACCTAATTATTTCAAATTTGATACGCTGATTGGTACAAAAATTTTGATTCAGCTGTTAAGCCAACTTTTTGATCAGGAATCTCCAGCTGCCAATTTGGTGGTACTTTGTTGTTGATCAGAGCGAACTTTTTTTTCGAACTTTTTCATTTCCGTTGCCTTTCATTCAATTTTCTAGGAATCTAGAATTTTATTCAAAATTCCGTTCTCATCACTTTTACCCGCAATTTATGTTCATCTACCTAAGTCGAAAAAAATGGTTCATTTAAACATTCGTCTAAAAGAAATAGGAGTTTGAAGTCAAATACTAGCAAAATCCGGCGTTTAAGTGAGCATTCTAGAAAAAAAAACCCAAATCGAAGATGTAAGCTTCCATCACTTTTTATGTTCTCATTTTATTCGCTACTTTTTGTAAATTTTGAGACGCATTGTATGTGGGTCTAAAAGAAGAAGTAGATTTAAAAAAAACCCGTTTAGTGCTTCATAGAATAACTCACCACCTGGTAGGTGTGATGTAACAAGGCTTGACTTTGAGATGTGCTAGTCGTTAGGCGAAGGCTATACCTATAAACGATATCCTCCAGATTTATCACAACTACCTATAATATTATGATGCGAGATTGAACGGTACCAGGAATTACGACGCCACCCCTTAAGTGAAATTAACAACAAAATCTAAAATTTTTCTTTATTACTCACAGTGTGAATCTCAAACTCTTAAATTAATTAATCTGTAACGCCCATTTTCCAGGAAGCCATTGCATTTTAATTTATATTTTATTGATATTCAAAAAGGCCCCAAGATGTGGTTCACAGCCCTTTAATTCGAGAAGTCACCAGTGCAAGTTTCTCGAAAAGAATTTGAAATTCTAAGCTGTAGTACATTTTCTTGATATGGTACAACAGAAATTTTGAAGAAATTTTTTGACACCAACCAAAACAGTTTTTTAGATTTTCTGAGAAACCATAAAGTATGTTTATTAAGAGAGTACAAGTCGTATTTAAAGATCAACATAAATTTGTCAGTTATTTATTCAATGTTTTTTTTCTCTTGAAATAAGGTGAAAAATTATAAATCGTCTTTTTATTATAATGAGGCACAAAATGTTTTTAATCCATACTTAAAGATATTTTATATAGAATTTTTTTAATTTTTTAGAATTTGATCGGGCTGTTACCCGGACAATCAAAAGACAAAAAAATCGTTTGAACTCAAAGGCTCTGGCGCGCAGGCCTTTAGTGTCTGCATTCATATGGCTTTTAATATTGATTAAGTGAAGATTAGGAAGGAGGCTGCATTTTGGCTTCGAGACCTTCAAACTAGGAGCATGCAAAAAGGTTTTTTGACCAGTTAAAGCGCTGCCTGATTTTTTCCATAATGAATTTCTTTGCGGGGTTCGCCGCATTCTTCGTGCAATTAAATATAACTTTTGAATTTATTGTCCAAACGTTTATACTCAGGGTAGGAGATTACATTTTGAAGTGCAATATTCACGATTTTTAAAGGCTCCGTTTCTGATATGACCGGCTATAGCGGCCTCGTATATTTTTATTGCGGGGGCATAATTTGATGAATTATTTCAACTTGAACTAAGTTGTTTTTCTTGTGATGTCTAGTTTCATGTAACCGACCCATTGAAATATGTTTTCACGTCAGATGCGATCCAAGTTACTTTCTTTACTCAATAAAGGAAAATAATATTTTCGGCTTTTCTCAAGTGCGGTAAATCACAGTTTTAATATATAATATTAATATATAATTTAAGTCTGTGGATTGTTCTTGGGTGTTCGCTTTTTTGGCTACTCATTTACTTTGTTCCTGCTGACAATTGCTTCTGCCTTTGGCAATCGCCCATAATTATGCATTAATACTTATCCTCAAGTTAGGTGTATAACTTCTATAAGACTTTTAAAAGTATAAAATCAAATTTAGTTATTAACCCCCCTCACCCCAAACCGCATTCGGGGCGCGAGATTTTGTAAAATCTCAAAACGAGATAGAAATAATTAAATCCACAGACTTTCATTAAATGTGTCATAGAGTTCTGAATTTCTTTTTCTAGTAATGTTTTTTCAATTTGACACGACAAGCAGTTTCAAAAGATTATTTTGTTCCTACTTGATTTTATGATTTTTCGCCCAATTTACCGTAAAATCCTAGCGTTAAATACGACCATTAAATTAAAATTCTGAGGAGACTCAGATTTAGAAATTATCTTGAGGCTACTCCTGGTATTATTATTTTTTTCCTTGGTCTTTATGGAGAGTTTTAATTTTTCCTCAAGTTGATTTCTCTAAAAACTCGAAAAATAAAAAAACTCTAGGTTTTCGCGAACTTATTATTTTGAAGGAATAAGTTTAATTGTGTGATAGAATTAGATAGAATCTCTAGTTTCTTCAACGAATTTAACCATTTTTATCATTCCTTTTCATCCATTTCAATTTTACCTCAATGTTCATGTTTCGGAATCACTTAGATCCTCATTGTTGTATCATTATCTAAGTAGTCAACAAATCTTCGAGATCTTGTTCATTATAATAAGGCATTTTTAAAATTTTAATTTCATGTTTTTAATTTATGATTTCCGTCGGATGAACTTGAGCTTTATAAAATTGTTATTTCGGCCATCTAGACGAATACGACGATCAAAGTCTTGTCCAAGTGCTGAAAAATCTGCTGAAGCTTGATTTATTTTATATCCCGCCGCGAGTAATCAAGCCTACAGCAGCGGCCGAAAAACTGAGTTGTCCTCTTTTTAGGGGGCTTTGACATCTTATCAAATGCATTTATTTTTTTCGCTCAAAAATAGTTTTTTAGCCGATTTTTGATATGTACTTTTGGTACAGAAAAATAGGAAAATTATTCAGTGTTGTTATGCTAATGAATAGAGACATGTTCTACTCAGAGAAAAGATTCAGAAGAAAAAGCCAAGGTTCTGATTATTTCATCTTAAGTTCCATATCACTCTTGGAATTAAATTTTTTTGTTGGGAAAAACTTTTACTTCATTTTATTAGGCTTATATTGACCAAGATATTAAATTTTTCGAAAAAATTAAATTTTAAAATTTTAAGTCTTGTTCTCATAATTTTTAATTAATTTTGTACTTTTTCAATTCCATTCAGCGTTAATAAACTTCAGAGTTCGAGTTCGAAAGACTATTTTTATAGACTTTTTTTCTGATTTTTGTGCTAGCTTTTGGCTCTAAGGGATACGAAAACTTCCTTTTTCGACGATTGAGTCACTTTTTTGAATCAGAGGACCATGAAAATTATAGCAGACCAGAAAATTTAATTTTTAGAGCAGAGCAGAGCAAACAGAATTTTTTTGGCTTGAGAGCAGAGCAGAGCAGCCAAAATTTATTTTCGGTTAAGAGCAGAGCAGACCAGAGCAAACCATCTAAAATATGCTCCTAGAGCAGAGCGAACCGAAAAAAAAGGGTGCTAGAGCAGAGCAGAGCAAACGATTTCAAAAAATCTGCCGACCCCTGGTCCCGACCACGGTTTAAAATTTATTTTATCCATCTCATGAAAAAAATTCTTTCGATGTGCTTAAATTTCGGTATTTTCGATCTATATCATTATTTTAAATTTACGATTTTGACGTAGAAATCGTATAAAAAACAAATAAAATAAATTTCAAACGGTGGTTTTTAACGGTTACTAATTGATATAAAATAATTAAAAAAATATTTCACTGTAATTTAGACACCTTTAAAAGCAAAAGCTCGTTTTTTGAGTGTTTTTTCAAAAGACGATTTATAAAGTAAAATTTATGGATCTGATAAAAATTAGATTAAGCGAAATGAGCTCAAAAGTGACACCTTTCATTTGGGAGACTTTCAATCCGAAAATTCTAAAGTTGCAAAAAGTTAACTATCAAGAGAAAGAAAATTGAAACAGTACAAATCTGTCTAATAGCATCGACCCCCTTAACCCACATACTCAGCCGTGGCCATATCTGGCCAAAGTGACTTGCGAGCCCTCTGTTTGATTAGTCAATTTTTTTCAATAATATTTCTATTCAAAATGGTGTTTTTGAAATTCGCTATCTTTTGGCTTATTTATCCTTTCTCTATCTTTTGTAGTTCTTGAGATGAAGCAATGTTGTAGACCCGAAATCGCGGGCCTGAAAAAAGTCAAATGAGTTTTGAACTCGAAAAAATTAAAATAAATTTGATTTTAAGGATTTTGCCACCATGATTTTAAAATTTTTTGTATGTGCCAAAAAAATGAAAAAAATATTCATAAAATCAAATAATATTTCTTTTTTTTCATTTTCACAAATCAAAATTTTTCCGATATTCTCTGGAAAAAGGTAATTTCTTGCAAAAATAAGAATGATTGTTATTTATTTTTGTGCAAAATAACAACTAAAGTGTCCGTTTACCAAAATATTGATAAGTTATACTGTTCACTTTTGAACACCTGGTAAAATTCCAACACAAACGACGCGACGGGTCCATTCACTAGTTTTCTTTGTTATTTTTTTGTCGCACAAACTTGATTAAAGGACTTTTGCCGTTGTTATTAGAAGCCGCAAAATATCGCGAAAGGCCTGATACTGCGGCAAATTATCAGGCGGTAATTTTGTATATTTATATGTGAAACTGATTTCATTACCGTTTTTCTCCAATTAAAGGTTTTTGACAAATATTTTTTTTTACGATATTGTCTCATGAAAAAAAATTATCGGTTAAAAAAAACCGAAAAAACATTTATAATAATGCAAATTTGTGTTTTATTTATTTGAAAACTAAATTTTTTTAAAAACTTCTAGAAATTGACTGAGTTATTTGTTAAACTTTAAACTTGAGAAAAACCATATCTTTGAAAATGTTATAGAATAAACGAAACGTTAGATAAAACAAAATGAGAAAAAATTTATAATAATAATAATTTCATTTTTTCTATCAAATAATTGTTAAAGCCTTCGAATAAATAGTTTATATTTTTGCTAACGTAAACTTGGATAAAAATATGATTTTTCAAAGTCAGGTGGCCAGATATGGCCACCGCTGAGTACATCACTGTTTTGAACTTCTGAGTATGTGAGTTAAAGTGAAGTTTAAGGTACATATGACTATTTTGGGTGTTTTTTCATACCGCTTAATATTAAGCGGCGCTTATATTGAGAAAATCTGAATTTAATTTTATCAAAAACCAACAATCGAAAGTAAACATTTTTTGTTAAAGCGCTTATGTTTTATTTTTTGCATAATTTTCGATTTTCGTCTTCTTAGTACAGCTTAAAAATAGTTTCTACATAAAATTAATATAGTTTAAAATTGGCTCACCTGAATACACAAAAAACTTGTACTGAAAAGAATATATTTTAAAGAAATAAATATACGGCCTTATATCACCGCCCCAATATTGCCGAAAAAACCTACCCAATTTCACGATTTTTAGCTCAATTTGTGCCAGTGCCAATATATCGCTGAAACAGCCAATATCGCCGTAATTGCGTGGGCGTTTAAGGTTTTCATTACAAATTCCTTTTAGTGCGTCATGAATTACGTCTTATTCCAAAATTTAATTTCCCAAATCTAATTTTTTGAATTTAAATTCGGTGGTGTACGTAATTTTACACATTTTCGTATTTTAATTCATTAAACCTTTTGGAAAACTCCATCTGAAATTTAAAAACTTCTCAAATTAGGACGTCATTTCAAACATCCACGTATTTTTCATTTTTGAACAAAAACATTTATTTTTGTCCCAATATAATATATATGGCCGAGAGTGCTAATATCGTCGAAATTGCTCAATATTGCCGATTTTTTTAGAAAAAAACTTTCGACGATTTGGCTCCCCTTGTAACAGAATTTTAATTCAAAAATTAAAATGACGTTGATGAAATACTAATCTGGGAGCCATATTATGCGGGCGGTTTTGAGTCGGCGGATCGGCCAATCAACGGCATTTTCAACTCAAATAGATAGCCATCTATCACAAACAATGGATCCCCAGATGAGGATTGTGGTCTAACTAAGGCTTTGAAAAGCTTAATTTATACAAGATACAGTATAAATTATACTTCAAACTTGAAATCCTAAATTTCAAAATAAAATTTAGGAATTTTTTCTCTCAATGTTCTTAAAACATTTAATATCTATAAATGATAAATCACAAATGTCTGATTTAAAAATTGACTATCTCCTTGTTTCTTTTTTGTGAGCTGTAAAACACATAGCACTATGAGATGGATTTGATAATCACATTTTTAACCTCCTCACACCCTTTGACTATCTAAAGGCAAAAAAATTTTCGGGAGCAAAACGGCGCAGAAATAACATCGTCACAGACCTAAAATTCAAATATGTCATAGAGTTTGCAATTTATTTCCAAAAAATATTGTTAAAAATTTTATACGATGAGCCGTTCAAAAGTTATTTTTTTCCTAACTTTTTTTTAGGATTTTGTCAAAATTTCTTAAAAAATTAATTGTGTGAAAACGATACATGATATCGAAATTCTGAGGAAGCAAGTTTTTAGGAGAGTATTTAAGGATTCTTTTGATATAAGTTTATTTTATCTGCAGTCTCTATACGAAGAATAATTTTTTCAACAAGTGATTTTTATGAAACTCAAAATAATAAAAAAAAATATTTTTCAAAAAATTATTTTTCGAATGAATTGTACGGCAATTTAACCCAAATAGAGCCGACAAAGACAAATCGATCAAATATAGAACATAAGGTGGTACTGATTTTGAGTTTTCAGCTGATTAGCAATATTTTTCACCTTTTACTGCATATATTTCGACGCGCGGCGATATGAATAATTGTTTTGTAAGCGATCAAGATATCATATTCTTATTTTAGACCAGCTTTAAATAGCTAAAGTTTTACTCCTAAATTTGTTACTTATATGTCATTGTAAAAAATGTATGCTTTTTCAAGAAAATACAAGGTGAGTGAACCTCTCTTTTCTCTCGCAGTTATCTAGTTTACAAACTTCGAAATTTAAAAATGTTACGTGTTGTTTACTTAATTTTATCCTTGATCTCAATCAGTGACAAATAAGTTAATTGATACTTTCCCAGTTTTCCCGTAGATACGCGCTCAAAGTATTGCCTTTAGATAGGCTTTTGGGTGTGAGGCGAAGTTCTCGTTTCTGGGTGTGAGGAGGTTGAACAAAATTATAAAATGACGATTAACTTATTTGTAAATCCATGGATAAAATCGGGAAAGCTAAATACATCATAATAAAAGCAAAAGTTAGGCCAAGTAATTTATATCCAGTCTCCATATCTAATAAAACACGAACTGTGAAAATTAAGGTAAGAAAGGTAAATTTTTTTCGCCTCACAAAAAAAAATATATTTTTTATTACAGGCTTTATAGTATAGAGAATAAAAAAAAATATCCTGCAGCACTGTCAAAAATTAAAAACAGTTTTGGAAATTGCTTATCATTAAATGATAAGCAATTTAAAAAACTTCTTTTAATCTTTGATCGGGTTGCAAGTGACTTTAATAAAATCTTATTTCCAAAGTTAACTATTTTTCATTCTCTACGGTCAACCGGTTGACCGTACCATAAACAATATAAATTTATTTACGACGTTTCTAGTAGGAACTTCCTACCTTACTATAAATTACCTAGTCTTCTTTATTTTGTCGATAATTATCAAAATACTTTTAATTTACTCTCAAACAAGAATTATTTTAGTATAGAAAATTTTATCTGATCACATTTTTTCTGTGAATAAAATTGTTAGCAATTTTATTTCAAAGAACTCAGTCTCAAGAAATAAATTATTGAAACACTATTTTATCAAAAAACAATTAGATAAAGTATTTCAAAATACTCTTGTGAATTGAAAGGACATATATTTGAGAATTATCTGATCATTTAACTACAGGGTATACGGTATACCGTATACCATTTTTATCGATAATTTTCTTGGTCGATTTTTCAAAACGCCTATCTTTAACTATAGAGAAATGGTTTTGTTTGGGTTGTTTGAGAAATCTTCATAATATTGGTTTTAATAAAGTGAATATTTATTATTACATATATATTTCGACAATCAAGTTGTCATCGTCAGTGCTATTTGACAGTACTATAAAGTTGTGTACAAAATTTGAAACAACAATTATTTAATGCATATTCTAGAATGTTTAAAAAAGTTTGTTTTTTAATAATGCATGTACATAATGCATGTAGTTTGACAAAGTGGGCACATATAAGTTTGAAACTCACGAAATTGTGTCTTATGATGCCAAAAATTTATTCACGACAATAGATATAAATTTAACGATATATTTTTTAATAGAACAGGTTAACAAAAAACATACATTTTTTTTCAAACAATTTTGTAGACATCACGAAAACGGGAGGACTAAATTTCTGCCAAAAACAGTTTTCAGGTCCCTTTTGTTTAATGTTTTAACAAAATATAGCTCTTTTACATCTCATATCGGATATTTTCGTCAAACATCAGGTTGCTCTATGGGTGGCAAACTTTCAATTATTTTAGTTTATCAATTTCTTAACATGATGGAAAATACAGTGTTAAAAAATATGAAGATAATGGTGACCTCACTTTCTATAACAGATATGTTGACGACATTATTTGTTGCATAAAAAAAGAGTCAACTGAAGTTTTATTGACAGACATGAACAATTTTAACTTTAATCTACATTTTACATTAAAAAAAATGCAAAACGGTTTATTAAATTTGTTAGATACAACCATTTTCTTTCAAAATAATATCCCAGAACTAAAACATCATATAAAAGATGGTGCAGATTAATCTCTGAATTTTCGCGAAGCAATTATGCCCAAATCACAATTAATTGGCATTCTTTGTGGTGAAATATATCGAGATAGAAATGCTACAACAGAATAAATCGTAGTAATAAAAGAACGTAACTTTCAGCCAAAAACTGATAAAAAAATTAAAGAACAAGAACGAATTGAAAATCCTGATTAACATTTTAATATATTTCCTAAATATACTAGCCGTGGATGTGAAAAAATATTCACCGAAATATAAAATTAACTTTTGTTGCAAAAACAAAAGGCGAAATAATTTCTTATCACCCTAATTGAAACCTAAAATTGACACTGAAGATAAAAACAACAATGTTCACAATTTTCTCTGACTGTTTCGAACGATATATCGGTGAATCGAAACGCCAACTAAAAGTTCGAATTCAAGAACATCAGCAAGAATTGAGAGAAACTGCTGTTGTTTAACACACTTTAACGTGTCCGATATACCAAGATCTATATAAAAACGATTAGGACAGTCACTTACTTTCAAAGACCGCATTAAATTTGTACAGGACAGATTTACAATACTTTTCTCTAATTTGACTAATACTCACCATAGGAAAAGAATGGAAGCTGTAGCAATTAAACTGTTCTGTCCAAAATTAAATGACCAGGTCAATCATAAAGCACTGTAGTGAGAAATGTGTGGGCGGAATTTTTTTTTTATTTTCGATGCAAATTTCTAGAATATGTTCGAAATGTTTTGAAAAGTTTATTTTTGCATCGACTACAATAGAATTATGAAAGTGTTTTTCTGACAAATTTTGTGATATCAACACACCCATATTTCGATTTTTTACATTTTAATTCGTTTATAAGAGAGGTTTTAATGCGTACGCAATTTTCATAGCAAAAGATAGGGGACAAAAAGACGACGAAAAAAATTATCGATGAAATTGGTATACCTCCTTAACTACTTCATGAGGAAAACCATTTTTGGTACAAAAATAACAAATAGTCAACCTATTGATAATTTTTGAAGGGTCTTAAAACATAAAAAAATGAGTGCTCATGAAGTTCCGATATTGCCGTAGCGCTCACGCAATTTGGGATCTGATGAAAATTATTCAGAGTGCGTTATGAATGACCTCATGTTTCAAGATTAATTTCAATTCTAATTTTTGAATTTCTGTTCGATTGCGTTCAGCGCAGGAGTTAATTATATTTTTTTGGTGATTCATTTTTATGGAAGAATGATTGTTAAATCATATAAATATTAACAACAAGATGTTTAATCTACATGTTTCGCTTTTATTGCATTTTCAAAAAAAATTTTAAGAATAAAAGGTTTAGAAAAAATTTGCGTGACGGAAACGAAATCTCAAACCAATCTAGTCCGATTGTTTGCAAATTCGCGAAAGCTGCAAAAAATTCCTAATTAATGAATATAAATATTGTTTTATAAATACTTCATATTAAAAACTGTAGTAAAATCATTTTACCGTAAAGAAAATGAAAACGAAAAAATGAATTAAGGAGGTTCTGTATGTAAATTGCTGGGTATTTGGAACCACTTTTTAACAGTCTGTAATTTGTGATTCAAATGATCAAACGTAAAAATGAAAGCAACATATTGTTCTGTAAACACTTTTCTTAATTTTTATAAATCCAAAATTATTTTCGAATTAGTAACAAGTTCGTAAAGCGTAATACAAAACCGAGTTTGAAAATGCAAAATTTTTGCACAGTTACATAAATATACTTTAACGTTGGAATAAAGTTTTTTTATAATTCAAAATAGATTTTTTAGACCCGATTTACCCATACATGATATATTTTATCAAAAAAAAATTTATTTTTGCATGTAAATTGACATGCAGAACCCCCTTAAATGGGTAGTTGTCTGGGTAGTCGTCTGGGGAGTAACAAACCAAGATGTTTATCTCGAAAACTTAAAATGACAAATACTTTAATTTGCTCCATTTTAATCTTTATCAGTTCGTGACCGAAAATATGCAAACATTGAAAATTAGACCAACCAAAAAAAACAAAATTTTTCGTCAAAGAATTTCGTCTTTTAACAGCTTTTCTATAAAAATTTTGAAAATAAGCGCCAGAATTGAATTATTATTTTTTTTTTCTCCTTTGATCACGTGTTCAGGATTCTGTCTCCTCGCGAGGCCTCGATCTGTGACGGAATTTAAAAATGTTACTTAGCACCAGAACAAATTTACTTTACGGTAAAAGTAAAAAATGTTCAAAAAATGTTCAAAATGTTCGATAAACGTGCCCATATCTTCGAAAGTGCCCAATAACGCTCAAATTTTATTGCATATTTTTTTTTCAAAGATTCACATAAAAATGATACGGATTATCGAAAATGTTAGCAATAAAGAAAAATTAATAATTTCTTAGCTAATAAAAGTATAACATGTCACTTTTGATAAACTAAGGCACTTTTAATTAGTTGCATATCGGACTTTTTGATTATAGAAATAATTTATCCTTTTTCTCGTTATTGGACCATTTCGATTTTTGATTAATTTTGTCAGGTTGTACGACTTTTCAACCACGGAGAATTACTGGAGAAAAAAGTGAACAATAGAAAACTTTTTCAAGAAGATTGGGTTTGAGAGAAACAACGAATTTTGAAATATTATACAGGGGGGGCAATATCGCCGAATTTGCCAATATCGCCTTAATTTTTTGGCCAAAAAATTCCCGCGATATAGGCTCTCATTACAAAAGGGGTGCCCAATATCGCCAAAATTATTGGGCAAAAAACTTTCGGCGATATTGGAGGCCCCCTGTATACTATTAACACTATTGTCAACTAAAAACTTTTAAGCTCAAGTTAAAATATGGTGCTTAAAAAGGGCGTATCAATATTTTTGAAAATATGTCTTTTTTTATTTATTTTTTGTATTAAATGTGTTAATAATATTCTTAACTTTCTGAAACTTTTATTGTTAAAAAGAATAAAAAATTTTAGATATAAAAAACGAATATCAATAATCAACCCTAGTTGAAATTTTGGTATAAACACATTTTTCGAGCCTCACTGTTAACTGTTAAAACTGTAGTCAGCTCAAAATTTAAATACTTGATATCACAGCTCATAGGGTATAATTAGGCCTCCCGAGCAAAAAATCAGCTACCCGATAAAAAGGTCATATAAATCTGAAAACTTCAGACATTGTGTAGTTTCTGACGGTGAAAATTTTTGCTGAAAATATGTTTTCTTGCGACCACTTGGTGGCGCTGTTTTGGGCGATCAAAGTTTTCTTTTCAAAACAAAAAAAAGGCCTAGGTATGATTCATACCGTATGAAGTCCTTATTTTTGTTAACGGGGTAGTTGAAATATATTGATCAATATAAAATGTTTTCAGCGAAAATTAATGTTCCATTTTTTATCTTAATTTCAAGAAACCTAATAAAGCTTATCTCAAATGGTTTCTGAGGATCAATTAATGGTTTTAAATATTGCAGTTATTGTTATGTACATGTCTTTTCCAGTTTTATGCTTGGATTTTCTATTTAAAAATTCAAAAACATTAAGGGGTAGGTGGTCGCTAAAAACAGGGATTATGTCGTCAAATTCTTAAAATTGAAAATTATATTATTTGAATGATATTGAAAATCATGTATAAAACTTTCTATTACTGACATCAAATAATCGTCAGAAGAACTAATAAGTTTTTTCCGTGAAAATAGTTTTGCTTTTCTGAAAAACTAATATTATTACTTTTTCTGCTGCAATCATAAATAAGGTTGAGCTTTTAATAGTGTTTTGTTCATTAAGGGACTACTGGTCGCATTTTAAGGCAAAAAACAGGATCGATTTGATAATGGACTAGAAATAACACGAAAATATATGGGTTTCAGTTTTCAAATATTTAAACAGAATCTTGGAGCCCTGATTAGCTGACCAACCAGAAATAATCTTTTAAGATTGATGAGATTTTTTCTTAACAATCCATCAACTCCCTAAGTTTTGAAAATAGATTGAAAATTGCAGTGCGGTCTAAGATACCGTGGGATCCAAGACACGGGCGGTAGCAGAAAGAAACTTAACTTTAGTTATTATATATTGAATTAAGTATTGATTAAAATTAGTCAAAATCCTCAAAATATGATTATAAATAATATTTGTATTTATTTTATATACATCGGGGTGCGGCGTATAGTTAGAAAGTTTGTCGCCAAAAAACCCAAACTATACGCGTAATTCTAACTATACGCGTACTTTCTAACTATACGCGTACTTTTTGGAAAATGTGCTCTGATTGGTCAATTTGGAAAATATCTAGAGTTTAAAATTGCGTTAAAATATGGTCAGAGTAAGAATTTGTGGTGATTTTTAAATTAATTTTTCGTTACAAATCTTCTAGGATGTATAAATTTTATTTCATTGAACAAAAGGAAATAAAGTTAATTTTAAATAAACATGTAATCGAAAAAGATTAATCCAAAAATCGTTTAAATGTCAAGAAAACGATTAAAATTATGAAAAAAAATATGCTCACAGTAAATCACT
>SCLH01000949.1:223332-251047 GCA_004367855.1 Oikopleura vanhoeffeni | reverse complement strand
ATTAAAAATTCATGCAAATGCGTGTGTAGTAAACTATAAGAACGGGCTAAAAAAGGCCAATTCGTGCGCGATCAGCACTGTCTGAGTCCAAGGTTTAAATTAAATTGTTATGTTGTTTGGAGAAACTCTATTTCAAATTCATGTTGCTACAAAAGCACCACAAACACATTTTCAATAAAACATTTTTGACTTTCTCTTTAGAACTGCAAGTTTCTGCGCTAAAAAGAAACTTATAACCTTTTCAATTTTGAATAAAATTAATTCGCCAAATTGACACGAAAATTGCCAATTTTCAGAAGAAGTTTGTAAAAATCCATGTATTTATATATAATCCAATACATACAATACCATCACAATCTGTCTGTAAGTTACAAACGTCACTTTTTGCTGTATAAAAAGGTAAGCTCAACCGTATAGTTAAAAATGCTCTTAGATTGATGGTTAAGTTCAACTTATTTCATGACTCAGTAATGTCACTCCGTCGAGTATATTACTCTGTTTCTTTTAGACATTATCACAGGTTACAATGTAACCGCTTACATATTTCTTTTTCTAAAGCACATATGTTGCTGACAAAAACAGCACCACTTTGGACATCCAGTTAAAAGGGGTCGGTGCTTTACGGAGAGATTTGCACTTTTCATATTTTTTATCTGAATAGTAAAACTTTTTTTATTCGGAATGTTTCGATAAAAAGCTTTTCTAAATGACACCTGTGAGCCACTTCGGTTTATCTGATTTTCAGATCCCATAATTTTACTTTATAAATCGCCTTTTGAAAAACCACTCAAAAAACGGTAGATTGCTATCTAGAAATTAAATTTTACTCTGCGCCGGTTCTAGTGGTTGACTGGTGGGTAAAGTTTCTAATCGAAAAGGTTCTTTCTAAAAATCTTTTTTTTCTTATACAATTGGTAATGTTTGAAGAAGGTTTAACTACCGGACGTCCAGTTTCTATAATAAAATAAACAATAATTAATTTTAATATATTAAGTTTGCGTCTTTTTTCTTGAATTTCTCACGAAATTATTTTCATGAATAGTTCTACATATTTTCTATTGAAAATAAAAATTGAATTACCTTAATTGTCCAAATACTTAATATGATCTCATTGCAATGAATTGAAGATTTGTTCGAATTCGATCTTATTTACAAAACGGCGATGTGAGTGGCGTTCCAGTGAACGTAATAAGTATTCGATCGATGAAAAATATAAAAAATCGGAAACAAAAAATTAAGAATTGGAAAATGTCATATTATTGATTATAAAATAAAGTCTTTCTGGATAGTCAAAATAAATGACACACGGTAGCTAACAAAAGTATGTTTATTCTAAAAAAAACATAGTAAACGTTCAAATATTTGAACTGCAATTTATTAAACTTATTCTTCAATTAAACATCGCAACAAATAACTTGAAAAAAAGTCTTGGAATCTTTTGCTGGATTGTCAGTTGCCTATTTCTTGCTTAATCGTTATTTTTAGTTAGGCTATTCTTGCGCCAATATCGTATTTAATTTCTCTTTGTACTAACCATAGTCTATAACCTGTAACGCGTGATTTGTACGGAAACATCTTGGCTTTTTGTGGTTTTGGTGGATAGAAAATGAGCAAAAAGATGTAATATCCGGGGACTATTTGTTCATTGGGTCAAGCTACATGCTCTGGCAAATTTACGCGCGCAAATAGCTCTTTTTGTTGTCTCTACTATCATTTGTTTTTTGTAAGTCTATACATATTATTAGAATAAACAAATTAGTCATAAAAAAAGGATTTATGTTGAAATTTAATTTGAGCTTCTGATATTCCCGCTCTTAGTTGGCCTGCGACAAGCTGATTGCGTTCCCAACACAACGATCAAACAAGGTTTAATCGAATTATAAACAAATAGGAAACATCTATTATTGCTGAAATTTACTCACTATATGAGTGCATGGTATATCAACGAAGTACACGTCAAAATTAAGGAACTCAATAGACTCTGAGAGACTATAAAAGTTTATCAAATCCACCAGCCCAACCATTAATTTATCTCTCTCATTATAATTTAGACTTGTATAAAGGAAAGTTTGATAAAGAGACAAAATAGACAGGATCATCGCCGAGCCGGCATCTTCAATGTTTTTAAATAATTACCTTGTTTGCTATCATTTTCTGTGATTGTAGGGAATCTTTTAGAGATTCAAAACTGCATAAGTTAATTAATGCTACAGTCCAAGCAATTTTACATTTATTTTATTTTTAATTCTTATCAGAGAAAAAGGATAGACCACGGTTTACATCGCTTGTTCAAGTTAGTCTAGAATTTGTCTGGCTCGGATTGGTTGAAATAAATAACAAAAAACACATAAGTCAAAATATTATAGTTTAAATATCGCGGACTGAAATAATTCGTCCGATCAAATGAATATATTACACCAATATAACTTTCAAAAATTTTTCGCCTTAACGCTCAAATTGACAAGTTAGTATCTTGTAAAATAGTAAGCAACGGATAGATTTTAAAGAATCATTAGTAATTTCTTATCTCTTTCTCGGGGCAAAATTTTTTATGGTACCATGAATGTAAACTGGGCACAAACGCATAAGTAAGGAGGCGGTCCAAACGCGGTGAAATATATTTGCGGCTAAATACTCTCTAAATATATCCTCATGAAAATCGAGAGACTAATCGGACATCTAACACTCATTACTTCGGACGGCATAATAGAAAACTCGAATTGTTTCTCTAGATGGGCTTATAAGTCGGACAAAAATAATGAATAATTGATAACTTGTTACTAATGAAAAATTGTAACTATCAATAAGCCAAGAATCAAAGTTTCTTTGCCGGGTTTGGTTTTCAAGTTCAAATCGTCTGAGTGTCCGAGTTTAAGCAAATCGTTGTCATTAGTAACCATGATGTGCCGGTTGTATTACATTTACTAAATATAAATAGCTGAATATGGTTATTGATTTAGAACAGCAATATATATTAACCGTTTTACCTCTGATCTTAAACAAATGCGAGTTTAGATCTTGATTTTCAGAAATTTTACCATCGCATTATATTGCTTGACAAAATAACTGATATGTAAATAGTTTTAAGATTTTCAACTTTCGGAAGTAAACAGTTTAACTGTAAACTTTCAAAAGGTGAGAGATGTCTTCAGCTGAACCTGCTAGGTGGATCTTTCCAGTGAAATACCAGTCATTATCTTATGAAATACAGTATTACTTAGGTCCCAATTAATTAGTTTCTGATAAACGAAATAAGAATGGTCCGCGAAAAATTCTGATCTCGCGCGATATATCTAAAATCGGAATTCTCTGGGTCTCTACTTCGGGTCGCCGTGCTAAACTTATTTTTTGAATAGGTTATCGGTGACGTTGTTAGTCCGCGTTTTCTCGGTTGGTTCCAATTGTGCAGTCGAACCCGAACGGGGGCATCAGAGATCCGTCCACATTAATTCTATTAGGATCAAGGAATGTCAAACTAAACCTATTTCATAAGTAAATTCCGAGGATCAATTTTCGCGCGGAGTCCGCGAACAGCTATATTGAATTAAAAATTATTAAAAAGGCCCAAAATGATACTATTCTAAGATGCTTTTAATTTATTTCTTTGATTTTTCTCGAATCTTCAAACATATTGAGGAAAAACAGATTTTAGCAATGTCTCTTGAAGTAGAAATGTTTAATGACCAGACCAGAGGAATATACATTTTCAAGCAAAGATAAATTAAAATCGATTTCCATAACTTACTATCAAAAGTAGAAGACACCAGCAAAAATACCGAATTTTAAGGAGGAATTGCTAATCGTGTGTACACTTTCAGTATTCAAAAATTAATTTTGAAGAAAATATGTTAGAACATAAAAAAAACACGAAAAAAATGTTCCAATGATTCTGATCCGTACAGATGAAATGGCTTTAGTTTGTCTAACACTTCAAACGAACAAATTTGATGGTTTGTTACCTGTCTATTTGAGGGGTCCAGTCTGAAAAAAAAGTATACTCAAATTACTAAATTGGACAAAAAAAAACTTGATTGTGCCTAAGTTATGTAAACAACATGCTATCTTCACTACCAAATTTTAAAATAAAATAAATTTAACATCATCAGGAGGTATTGCGATGCTTTAAAAGGCTATCAAACGGTTATACGTATCTTATACAAGGATGGGGGCTCAAACCGGGGATGTTCAAGTCATCAATCCTTTTGCCATCATCTTTGAAATCATTTTTGGACCCCGGAAATGAAAACTGCACAATTAAATTAAGGACTAGAAAACACATTTCAAAGTTTTTTTTGTAAAATGGAAAATTGCGTTGTTGAGGTGATCAAAATGGACGAATTGTTGATTTGAGCATAAACAAAATGTTGATGAAGAATTTGAGAAACATGTAAATCATGAAAATAAATGAAAGCCACCATTAGATAGGAAATTGTCTGAAATTTTGTGTCTTATCTGATTTTTTTCAAAAAAAAAAGGTTTCAAAATTTGCGGATCGCTGATTGCGTTGAAAAAACTTTTAACCCCGGAAATGAAACCGCAATTATTAAATAAGACTAGAAAACAATTATTTGTAAATGTTTGTCACAAATAAGAAAAGATTGTTAAGGTTACTCAAAAATGACGAAAATTAAGAGCTTCATGAAAAAAAACCAAAAATTCTTATTCTGTAGCATAATCCTTAATTTTTCGAAAAACTGCCATCACTATTTATTTTGAACCAAAAACACCATAAGGATACCAGTATGTCACAAGAAGACCACTTCCAAAACTGAAAGATGTATCTCCTTCAACAATTGACGCTCCAATGTTCACAATCACGTGTGATGTAGTAATTCCAATCTTTTAAGACACACTTTTGTTTTATCCGGCGACTGTCAATTCTAGACGCCAAATAACCGACGATTCTTCCAATTGAGACTTCAAAAAATCTATCTTCTCGAGGATATATTTGCCAAATGGCACAAATTTTTATCAAGTATTCTCCAGAACATTTGTAGAGAATTAAGACACGTTTCACTACCCGCCGTGGTTAAAAAGTGGTTATTTTAATTTAATTTTGTTGAAAATTGAGCTCCATCGGCGAAGGCCGATAAAGGAGAATTTTATATTTTTCATTAAATTTTGGTTGAAATGAGCCCAAATCGGGCCGAAGGTAATAAAAGGGAATTTATATTTGGGCTCATTTTTAACAAAATTAAATGAAAAATATAAAATTCTCCTTTAGTCGGCCTTCGGCCGATTTTGGGCTCATTTTCACAAAATTAAATTTTTAAAACCCTTTTTTACGTGTTTAAGGGTATGGTGGTTCCTACATTTTCTACAGTAATATATGTCAAATAAAAATGCACCAAATCAGTCGTTGTGTTTTAAAGGCACAAAACAAACCCAAATAGAACAAAAAAATTTCGAAAATTTTGCGTTTTTTCGATTTTTTTTCTAAGTATTTTTTGCTTCAAAATTATGTTCAAAAAATTAACGTTTGTGGCATTGGGGACCACTAAAACTTCGAAATATCGGGGTGACGTAAGCCAACTTTCTCTGTCAGGTTTCCTCAGCTTTCTTTTGAGCCTACTTTCGAAAAGCGAAGCACAGTTTTTTTCGGAAATTTTTTCACGTGACTTTTGAAAAATTCTTATTTTGAGGTTTGGGGGTCGAAATTGCAAAATAACGCCGCTGTAAAGTTTCATTTGTTCTGAACTAGCTGTTCCAAAATTTTGAGCTAATTTGCAATTAAACCGTGGAGGAGTAGGCTTTTTCGAGGCGTAATGTCCAAAAAACGGTTGGTTTGTTGCATGTTCTAGAAAAAAATATAGCACTTATCGACCAAAAACGCCACTGTAAAGTTTTGCTATACCAGTATACAGGTGGTAAATTAAAATTTAGTTTTATTTCAAGAATATACCTCAGAGGAGAGGGATTTCTCGGTTTTGGCTTAGGTCTCTTGTTTCGCTAATGTTCTGGGAAGTGTATTCATTGCAAAAAACTTTTGGCAAATTTTTTCGCAAGTTGAAGGCTAGTTCTTCAAACTGGCTTATCTGAATTATTCCTCAAGGCCCTGTTCGGCTAATATCTTTATCGAGAATATGTCAAATTAGGAACCACCATACCCTTAATCTCTATACAATGTTCTGGAGAATACTGATTAATTTGAGCCATTTTGGAAAATAGTCATCCTCGGAGGAGATAGATTTTTGAAGTTGAAATTGTATTTAAATCGTCAGTTAATTTGGCGTTCTAGAATTGTGCCAGGTGCCGGATCAAAAACAAAACTTTGGCTAAAAAGATTGACATACTGCCGTACGTGGATCTGTAGGGAATTGGAGCTCTAATAAATGTTTCTGTGTGATGCTGAAATTGACAATCTCTCGTCATTTTTTGATTACCCTAAACAACCATTTTTCGATTTGTAAAAAACTTTTAACATATTGTTTTCTAGTCCTTGTTTAATCGTGCGGTTTTCCATTCCCGGGGTCAAAAGTGTCTTCTGAGCATTTTTATTTTTCACCAATAGGCGATCGGCCAAAATTCTGCTAAAAAAATTAATTGAATGGAATCTTTAAGAATTGTTCTATGGTAATGGGACTTTTTATTTAATTCTTATAATGAGCTTTCCTCTAAATGCTATACCAGTGTTGTTGTTGACACACCAAATCATGGAATCGGCTTCTAGCACCACCTGTGGTATCTGATACCATGATTGCTAATACTGTTTACACAAATCTATGCATTGCGCATTTCTTTTGACACCCAAAATCATTGAATTGAAATAATCGCAGGTTTGCGGGCACTCCATTTTCCGGTGCTAAAACCACGTGTCTTGGTCCTCTTAAAACTTAAGATTTCGATCTGAGCAAAATTCTGAAAAATTAAGTCCAAAATGAATCTCCTTAAAATGTTCTTTTGTGATGGTCTTGAATTATTTTGAATGATAGCTTTCCACATAACTTGGCCTAAGTACCTAACATTGTAATAAACGATATTTTCGTCATTATGAGTTACCCTTCATACCCGTTTTCTGACTTTGGAAAAATTTAATAAAAGTATTTTTTTAGTCTATTTTAACGCGGCGGTTTTATTTCCGGGTCAAAAGTGACTTTCGTTTAGGCAACTTTATTTCAACCAGATCAGCTATCAGCCAAAAAATCAAGATTTTATTTGGAAAATGAGTAAAAATGAACATCTCCAGAAAATTTGCCTATTTACAGTTATTTTATTCTTTCAAATGTTGACATTTCATTTAAATGCTTAATACTGTGTTGTTGTTTACAAGTTAGAAGAAACTAGCAGTAAAGGCGTGATGAAATGAAAAGGAGGTTTTGAACTCCGTCTGACAAAATTCCGGAAGCGATAAAAATATTTTGGTAGAAAAAATTTCATGAGTTATTTTCTAAAAATGTTGGTAATAATGCATTAAAAGAATCGATTTAAAATATCCCATTTAGTTTTTCTCACAGGATGCTGTTGCTCAAAATTCCTTTGGTTCAAAATTATGGGGAGATCTTAAACTACTGTTCGGATAAAAAATTTTAAAGAAATAGCTTCGCTCCTAACTGGTACAGCATAACGACTCCAACAAAGGCCTTTGTCCAGTTTGGCTCATCCCTATATGGATACCGACCGTACAGAGCCTCAATATTTGAATGATACAAACAACGCAAGATATTAGCACCCAATCAAAACCCTAGATTGCTGAATAGACCGATTTCATTGGTCAGATTAAACCCAGGCTTCCAAAAAAGCCATCCCTTTGTCGATTTTCAATCCTAATTTTCACTTTCTTTTGCTATGAAAAGGGATAGAAAAAGGAATAAAAACCATCCCTTTTGGAAGCCTGATTAAACCAATCAAACGGTCAGACACAAATGTACTCTGAGGGTCGGTAATCCATATGGATCTACTTGTTTCAAAGATAAATTGTATATTAAGATTGTGTTATTTTGTAGTTAAATTGGAACTTAAATGTAAATAAGTTTTGCGGATAACACAAGTCAAATAAAAACTGCCGGCTGTTTTATATCATTGTTAGTGAAAAAACTATTGATAAAAGCTTGGTTTCTTTTTGATCTAGAATTTTAAATATTTAAACATTCAAAAAAAATCTCATCTTGAACTCTTTTAAATATCTGAAAACCAGCATAATTCGAAAAAATCTATGAAATCATATAAATAAGTACGTAAGTGTCAACTTTTTTGACAATTCTTCTTTCATAATTATAAGTATAAGTTCAAAAATACTTTTTTTATGTATTGTACCGAAAAAGTGTAAGAGTGAGGCGTAATAGGGCCTTTTTACTAGCTAGGGATGTACCAGTCAGGCAGAACCTACTGTCAAAGACAATAAATATTCATGATATCTGACAAAAATACAACTTTTCATAATTTTTTCTAGCTAATTTACATCTCGACTACAAAAGAAATGACCCTGGAAAAAATAGCCCTTGGATGTCAGAGTTTTACAAGATGATGACGAATTCTCCAAGATCAGGCTTTGAATGGCAACACGAATAACAATCCGTTTTTACTTGTTATATTGTTTCCGTTCATTTAATAAAATAAGAATGACTTACGTAAGAAAATTATATATTTTATCAATTACGGGGGCTCCTGGTCCTTTTTTACTCAGTTTTCAAGCCAATTTTTTTTATTTAATTGGCTTTTCAAAACAACTCATCCGATAAAATTCTTAGAGTAGCTCAAAACTGAGCACAAATGTCTTGTGAAAAATAAATAAAAAAATTAGTTCATCGGATAATTTATTTTATCAATTTTTTTTAGATTACTAAAATTGTTAAATTATATTTTTTTAAAAAAAAATTGGTAACAATCGTCGGAATTCGGAACCAATTTTTTAATTCAATATTTACCAGATATTTGTGCTCTGTTAAGCTATCTAAGGATTCAGTCGGATGAGTGTAGCAAAAGCTGAATTAAATAAAAATTTTTGGCTAAAAAATCTAGTTAAAACAGGACCCATGGACGAATCCCCAACGAACTATCTTAAACGTTCCGGTTCGACACTGATGTTGTCTTAGTGATTGCTTGAGAGATTACACACCCATTAAAATTTAGCGGTTCCTATCAAGACCCTGTCTACAATCATATTGGAATATAATCACTAAAACAACATTAGTGGGATTCGAACACGCGCTATAGAGATAGTTAGCGTTTTTGAGATGGAGTTCCGTTCCGAAACGGATATTTATAGTTATGAATTAATATGAATTTCCTGGTGAGCTGCGCATCCACTTTCAAAGCTGGAACAAAATAAACGCAACTATAATGATTTTTATCCTTTTTACAACTTTGTTGCGGCGAGAAATATATTATTAATATTTTTTATTCATTGTATATTCAATTGTCGCACATGTACTTTCTTCGTAATATCCACGTTACTTGAATTATTCACACATAGTTATTTACGTATAAAATCAGAAACAAAAAATATGCAGTCGATAATTGTTCTAGAGAAAAGTTCAAAACATGATTTTTAAGACAAAATGGGCAATTTTTTGCCGATAAGACAATCGCAACTATTACCATTCTGATGAACGAAAAAAAACTGATGAAGAATGATAATTCGAAATTAATATACAAATGAATAAAAAATATTAATAATGATTTTTAGTCGTTAACATAAAGACAAAAAAGTTATACGGTGCTGTAGCCTACAGTTTGTAGGGTGAACTCCAATATTGCAAAAGTTTGTTTTTCAAAAATTATCGAATCGAAAATTATCCCTATTGAATCTTTCCAGCACGCGTCATATCTTTTAGAAAGTGACCATTGAAATCGCGGGATTCTTAGTTAAGTCGACAATCGAGTATTGTGATTGAACACAGCTCGAAGTAATGACGCGTGCCGAAAAGACTCGATAAGGATAATTTCTCGATCATCCTTTCTCAACCTAAGTCCCCTCTTAAAGATGCTTACTATCCTCTATAGCGCGTTGTCGAATCCCAAAAAATGTTGTCGTAGTGATTGCTTGAGTGATTACACACCGATCAACTTTGGCGGTCCCGATCAGGGATCGGCAAACTGAAAATTTTTGCTGGGACTGGGCCACTTTTTGTGCTGGGTCTGGGCTGGGCCGGGTCGAGGCTTTTTTTGACTCAGGCGCTAGGCCACATCTGGGCCGCTTTTTTTGGGATATTTTGCTGGGACGGGAATTTTTCGGCCCAGGCGATGGGTCACATCTGGGTTATTTTTCAACCAGGGCGCTGGGTCACATTAGGGCGATTTTTCGACCAGGGCGCTACTAGCGCCGCGCTAGGTCACATTGGAACGATTTTAAAAACATTCTCCTTCTGAGTAATGCATCACTTAATTTCTTGTCTTTTTATCACAGAAATGCATCATACAAAATGAAATTGATTGCAAAATAAAAATTGGTTGTTTCAGCATGCCAAATTAAATGAGTCAAAATATGACTTGATTAATCATTTTTTTAGATAACCCGCCTTTTGTTTTGAGCTTTTATTAATTTTTCGCCCTGCGCCATAATTCCCGACCGGGGCCTTGTTTCAGCTTCTAATGGCAGGTTATCGCCCGGGCCTTTATGTTTTTCGCCTCAATTAATTTTACGCCCGGGCCATTATTTTCGTTTTTTATCAATTTTTCGGCTGAGCAATAATTTTTGCCTTGGCCAGAATTTTCACCGGGCCACTTTTTTCGCCTGGGCCTGGCCCAGGCGCTCGGCCAATTTTTTTCGCCCGGGCCTGGGCCAAGCTGGGCCACGATTTTGCTGGGTCTGGCTGGGCTAGGTCGAGGCTTTTTTTGGCTCAGGCGCTGGGGCTGGGCCACATCTGGACCGAAAAAGCGGCCCAGATGCCCAGCTTTTGCCGATCCCGGGTCCCGATATCAAACACCCTAGCCTATAATCATACTCAAGACAATCACTAAGACAACATTGTAAGCTAGACTGACCTAAACTTAACAGAATGTGCGTGGGTAGCCCTGTAAATACAACCAAATGTATTTAAATACTGATTTTATTTAAAGCGCGAGAAGGAATGAGGATATAAAGCTAAATACAGTTTTCTATCCACGATGATCGCGAAGGCAATCATTTGTCTCCAAAAACAACGGCACAAAACCGTGTTTTGGCCGTAGGAGTTCACAGCCCCAGACAAATGATTGATTCCGCCGTACAAGTACAGTGAATCGTCAGTTTTCTAATTTTTTTTGCTTTCTTTTTTGAAGACCACGGAATCGAGATAAATGAACGGGAGATCTAATAATATGATAAAAATAAGTAAAAAGCTCTCCACCTAACAATTAATTTATTAAAATTATAAAAATATTAATTTGTATCGAGAAATACGGGATTCGAGCGTCATCATAAATCTATGACCTCGGCCCCCCAGATTAATTTGACAATTTGTAAAACTTTGTCCAAATCGGGCAAAAAATTTTAGTTAAAAAAAATTGAAAAATGGCGCAAAAAATTTTGAAAATTTTAAAAAATTGATTTTATCTGGGTGAAAAGATCGGTGGTCGGTTTCACTATCACCATTGTTTTTTGTAATACCGGTTTTGCTTGTGACAAAATTAAAAACAGCAATTTTTTCCGATTTGAAATATGGGCTACTTAGGGTGTCCGTCCCGACATCTGCATTTGGAACAAAAAACGCAATTTTTTCAGGCAAAAACATATTATTCAAATTTGGAGCACTTAGAGTGTCCAAGGTAAAATTTAGTTCAGTGCCGTTTTTTAAAGGTATCTTCGGCAAAATCTTTCAACTCGCAAATTCTCTCTGAATCCGTTAAAATTGCGTCACTTAGGGTGTCCATATTAAAATTAATATCAGTGCCGTTTTTAGAAGGGTATCTGCGGCAAAATCCCTCAAATCACAAGAACTCTCTGGGTCGGTTAAAATATCGTTACAGCCGTTTTTCAGTAGGGTTTCTTCGGCAAAGTCCCTCAAAATAATATTCTCTGGACTGTTTTTTATTATGGGTACATCTGACAAACCCGTATTTGTGACTTTATTTTTTGGGTGAAAATGATCGGAAAACATCTCCAGATCTTCATAATAGGTTTCAAGCAGGTATTGTGCTTCAGGAAAAAAACTTGATTTATTATCAAAATCTGAAAAATCACTCAGGTCAAGCTGGCGTCCCTTTTTCACTTTCATTACTCGATATTCGGCTAATTCAAGCTGTTGTTTGAAATTGAAAATTTCATTTCGGAATAAAAAATTATTCTTGAAAAGATTGAAAATAACGACATTTTTTTTATTTTTGCGAAAATGTGAAGTTTTTATAAATAAAATTTTCAATGGCGATTGAAAATAATGTCTCTTAAAAGTTGCTTCTGAAATTAAAGTCTCTTAAATTAATGTCTCTGAAATAAATATCATGGAAATCACTGAAAATTACACAATTTTTTTGATGATAAAATGGAAAAAATTTAAAATGAAATAAATTGCGGATTCCCCCTAAAAATAAACTGGGCATTGCAGGGCCCGTTAATTCTGGTACCACTGTAAGCTAGGCTGACCTAAACTTAACATAATTTTCGTTGGTAGCCCTGCAAATACAACCAAAAGTATTTAAATACTGATTTTATTTAAAGCGCGAGAAGGAATGAGGATAGAAAACTAAATACAGTTTTTTATTCACGATGATTGCGAAGGCAATCATTTGTCTCCAAAAACAACGGCACAAAACCGTGTTTTGGCCGTAGGAGTTCACAACATTAGTTGGATTCGAACACCCGCTATAGAGATACGGCCAACACGTTGCTCCTGGATCCTTGACGCTAACTGTTACTCATCTAAGCGGGGGCGGTAAGCATTTTTAAGATGGACTTAGGTTGGGAAAAGAATATGGGGACACTGTCTCTTGGACAAAAATACATTTTCTCGTGTGAAAATGAAAACGCGTGGGCGTTCGAAATGACAAAAATTTTTTTTCCAAATTTATAAGAAGTTTTACAATTGGTGGTAAAAGAAAAAACAAACAAAAATATGTAGAATAACAAACTCCACCAAACAAAATAAATCAAAAATTCAAAAAATAAGATATGGGAAATTTAATCTTGAAATAAGACGTCATTTATGACGCACTCAAAGTACTTTTTAATTAAACTCTCATCACCGATGCTATTTCCGCGATATTGGCACTTTCGGTAATTTGGGCACTGGCAGAAATTAAGTCAAAAATTGTGAAACTGCGTAAGATTTCTTCGGTGATATTGGCAAATTCGGCAATATATATATTGGACTGGCCATATCGGGCTACCCCCTGTATCCCGGGTGATCTTTCTAAACCGTTTAATTACAATAAAAAAAAATGTTTGGTCACTTGAACCAAAATGCAACCAATCAAAATTAATTATATTGAATTGAGAGCGTTTGATTGGTTGCATCATTTGAAAAATTTGGTTACTTAATTGGGGGTTATGTACGCGAATAAGTTTTCCTTAAAAATTTTCTCCCCACTAATTCGGCCAAAAAAATAAGAATGGGCTTGGTCTTAGACTTTTCCGATCACTGGTTTGCTCACCAGGTGGCGTTGAAGTGCAAATTCTAGGCATGTTATAACTGCTCTCAGGCTAACCTACAGCCCAATTACTAATTATTATCGTTTGGTGACTAAAAGATTTAGTGAATCTAGGCGTATGGCAAAGCGAAAAAAATTTTGTCATCTTGGTACAGTAGATAACCTGAAAAAACAAAAAAAAAACATATTTTTTTATTTTCCAACGCTCTTCACTAGGCGGTGTTTAACCTTGAGATCAAATAAGTGTGCCCAGTCAATTTCAAGAACCTCAACTAGTGTTAGGCCCAAGCAAAAATATTCTCAAATTAATTATTTCTAGAATTATTTTATTTCTGAATGTTGGAAATAAAAATGGTTTTGACAAAAATGAATAAAAATTTTCTCAAGAAAAAAGTCATTAATTTAATTTCAAAAGTGTGATTTTACTTCCCCTTTATATTCAAATTCTTCAGATTTCAGAAAAAATATTGTTTTTAAGTTTCAGGTAATCAATAGTAGTACTTGCCAATATACAAATCTGATAATTAAAGGAATACTACGATTTCAACATGAGGTTTTTTTGAGGACACAATATCATCCTGAGAAAATTTGAGTATAAGGGAGTATAACACCACTTTTTAATTTAAATTAATGGATTTTTTCTTGAGAAATTTTATGTCATTTTTTCAAAACATTTTTTTCCAACATTTCAAAATAAAATATTCTAGAAATAATTATTTGAGAATATTTTTGCTGGCCAAACACTAGTTGAGGTTCTGGAAAATTTGATGGGCCACAATTTGATCTCAAGTTAACACCGCTAGTGGAGAGCGTTTGAAAAATGAAAAAATATGTTTTTTTTTGTTTTTTCAGGTTATCTACTGTACCAGATGACAAAATTTTTTTCGGCTTTGCCATACGCTAGATTCACTAAATCTTAGTCACAACGATAAAATAGTAATTTGGGGCTTGAGGTTAGCCTGGAGAGCAGTTACAACATGCCCTAGAATTGCCACTTCAACGCCACCTGGTGAGCAAACCAGTGATCGAAAAAGTCTAAGACCAAGCTCATTCTTATTTTTTTGGCCGAATTAGTGGGAGAAATTTTAAGGAAAATCTATTGCGTACATAACCCCCTTAAAGCACATCCTAAAAATTTATCAAAGTCGAATGCTAGGTGAAATTCTTGAACTGCTTGCTTTTCGATTTTTGGCTTCATTTTCTCTCATTCACCAAAAATTAAACATTTTTCTCAAAAGTTTATATTAATTTTTTAAAAAATGACAACCAATTTGCTAGAGGTAGCTTGAGGCTAAATATTTTTAAGAAAATCTTAAAATTGACTGAATTTTCATAAAGACTTATCCAAATGTAATTCGAATAATCTAGCTCAAAAAAAGTTGACCACCCCATCAAGAGGTTAAAAAATAAATGAAAAAAATTTAAAAAAAATTTTGCTTTAGAAATCATCATGGATTTATCGTTTTGTAATTAAGATATTGATAATTTTGGGTTTTGTTGAAAAAACTACAAAAAAGTAAATTTTTCCAAAAATAGACATTACATCGATTAAACTTATTTCAAAAATATCCCGAATATGAGTCGAATTTGCATCAGTTTAATATTCTGGAATTCGACCCACATTATTGGAAAAGACTAAAATTAAATTACCGAGCGCAACATCTCGGAACTGCAACGAAAATGTCAGACTATTAATATGTCAACCATTAGCAGATTATATTCGAAACCTAAGCGTATTTATTTTTTTTTATTGGTATATAAATTTATTTTTTCATGCTTATTGTCACATTCAATACGTAAAGTAAATAATATTTTATCTAAAAATGAAACTTTTTGCTTTTATGGCTTCTGCCGTTTTGGCCCAATACGCTCCAGCTAACACTGGAAACAATGCCGGTAATTTTAACTCCGGGTACGATGGCGGAAATGTTAACACAGGGTCCAATGCTGAAAATGTTAACTCCGGGTACAATGGTGGAAATGCTAACACCGGGTACGATGCCGGAAACGCTAACTCCGGTTCTAATGCCGGAAATGCTAACTCCGGTTCCGATGCCGGAAATGCTAACACCGGGTACAATACCGGAAATTCTAACAATGCTGGTACTGGTTATGGAAATGGTGGTTATCAAGGACAAACTGCTCAAGATTATGGTTCAAATATTATGATTCAGTAGGAAGTTTTAAAAACAAATCAACTTTGTATTGCGTATGAATGAATTATTTTCAGAGAACAAGTAATGGCTAACCAAAACTGATGATTTGATTTTATAGTGATTATTTTTTGTAATATGAATCATATCATATCACCCGAATATATCCATCATGATGCCCGAGTAACTTAAATCTCTNATTTGCCTTTTAAAAGAATAGGGAATAAGAGATTTAAGTAACTTGGGCATCATGATCGATATGACCGCTTTTCAGCCTACATCTCTCAGCCTACATCTCTCAGCCTACATCTCTCAGATCCAGCGAAAGGTGTTAAAGGGATATAACGATTTAAATCCATAATTTTTATGATTACGCAAAAAAAATTTGTTATCGCCTAAAATTAGTACTTTTTCAAAAAGTATCTCCTCTCTGAACTTCATAGATAATATTTCACAATCCGCAAAAATTTTTCTTGCTCGCCCAAATTTTTTTGAATTTAAAAATCACGATAACATACTTAATTTGGTTTAGCATACATGTAAAAGAGTTGAAACCAATTTTTATATCTCAATACCGTAAAACCTTTAATATCATTTTATTTTTCGATATTACCATTTTAATCTCTTTGTATTGTTTGGTGTCTTGAAAATGTAAAATTGCTTTTCAAACAGCTTGAGAATGCGTTCAGCGAAACGTTCAAAAGTGAATTATTAAATTTTCAAATATAAATGTGAGGATCGAAAATTTTTTTTCGATAAACTATCAGTCGCCCATTTTCATATGCGAATATAATTGTTGGTTTTAAATTCGATTTTACTTCCGGATATGACCCCAATAATTACCCATAAATCAGTTTCAAACCAAAAACCACAAGTTTCTAACCAGACACCTCAGGTATCCAACCAATATGCCCAAGTCTCCAACCAAAAACCACAAGTTTCTAACCAAGTGCCACAAGTTTCCAACCAAGGAGGTAACGGTTATGGGAGCAATACTGGTTACGGTGGAAATACCGGTAACGGTGATGATGCCAGTTACACCGGAGGCATGACTGATAACGGTGGAAATGCCGGTAACAGTGGGAATGCCGGTAACGGTGGAAATGATGGTTACAACGGAGGCAATACTGGTAACGGTGGAAATGTCGGTAACGGTGGTGATGCCGGTTACACCGGAAGCAATTATGGCAATGGTGGAGATTCCGGCTTTAACGGAGACACTGGTTTCACTGGTGATAGCTACAGAAGACGACGATAATTATTCAGAATAATTTATTCTACTCTTGAATCGGGTTTTGTGATAATGTGACTAAGTCTGATTTCCGAGTTTAACTGACATTGGCTGAATCATAATCTCTGAAATTTTCAGTTCTTAATGATTTCCTCTGTTATAGAATAAACAAGCATAATATTTCACATAATTTGATCAAATTTCTCATATCCTTTTAATAGTCGTCAAGTCAGTAACGAAAGGATGTGTTCTCGTGGGTGGACGTTTATCCATTTTTGATAAGGAAAATGGCTCCATCTCAGCTGCTTTATATTTCCCTTTTCCTCGTTTAATGTGGTGAGAAGTACATCCTAAGTTAAAAAGCTTTCTTCACTGACTTGTCAACACTCTACGGAATGTATATCAAAATTTCAATTATTATTTAATATTATTTATTTATATTACTTTTAATGGTTAATTATCAATGTGCAAAAATGATCGGGGTGACTTCGCTTTCGCAGACCGAATTAACATAAAGTCGACAAAATGTTCCTAGTCGGAAAAATAGTAGGAAAAAATTTCACCATTATAGAAAAATTCAAAGGTTTATTGACAGTATTTAGACTGAAGTGTTGGTCACAATTAGAAATGTAAAAATGTCTCAATCGACATTGGTACATTTTTTTAAATGTTACATTTTTTGTACAAACAATTTACTTTGAAAAAAAATCTGAAAACTTCAAAAGAGTTGAAAAACACAACAAGAAATTTTATTTAAAAAAAGAAAAACTACATTTTAAGGAGGTGGCAGCTATGTGGAAGATTGGTACATTTTTCTAAGTGATATATGAAAGAAAAAAACGTGAAAGTTTATTTTTTTATTTTTATCTTCAATAAAAGTGTCCATTCTTGCAAACATTTATATTTTTAATTTCTTAACATAACTAACTATCTTTAAAAATAATAAAAAACACTTTCATTTGAACTCCATTTACAACTAAACCCGATGTAAAATGTTTATTTTATGCGAATATTGAGACAATGGCCATCTCGTTTATATATATGAGGCTTCGATTGGCGGTAAAGAAATTACTTAGACTCGGCTTTATCAGCTCTGAGTTTCGTTTTACTTGAAATCAGTTAATCAATAGAATGTTCGGTTTGCTTATAGCTATTTAAATATTTGAACACTTCTGGATATGTTGTGAATTCGATCTTCTATCTGAGATTATCGGGATAAGCGTATAATTCCAGACTCACTCGAAAAAAAGAACTTTATTTTTCCTTAATAAAATGAGAAAAACGAAAAATAGTGTTGAGCTTCTTCATAGCGCATGAGAAGCTTCGCTCAACATCATTAAGGGTTATTTAATATTTTTTAATTTTTCAAAATACTAGTAGTATTAGACGTTTATTCACTTTGAAAATATAAACCGAATGCAAACTAATCTTTTAATACAACATTTATTGTCGAAAAGCACAAAAATATGAAGGTATTAGTAGGTTACTAACACTGAAATTGGGTACATTATAAAATAAAAACTTTTGAAAAACAAAATTGTTGAAACAATTTCCGACTTTAAAACCAAAGTTACGGATCAAAAAGTGATGCACGCCGCTTTATTGACGTTATTCTTACGAACGAACTGTAGTGTTTTTTGTGTACAATCTTTTTGACAATAACAGCATTGGTGTGACTCACTGTAACAATAACGTGTGAGTTTAAGATTTTTGGTTAAATTCACCAGTTCGGGTTAATTCTTAAAACAATAGTGCAAAATTTTACGGCGTTATACTTTGATATTATTTTATTTCATTTTGTTTTATAAACCATTTTTATAAATAAGAAAAATCACGCAGAAGTCTACACAAATTCTAACAAGATTCTATAAGTTAGCTTAAAAATCTTTTTATTTTTAATTGGGGAAGAGGTCTATTAACTATTTTAATTTAAAGCTATGTTATAGTCTATAACTATAGCAGCTTATAGACTATAAGTCCTAGGCGACAACATCATGTTTCAAACATTGTGTGTCGGGAATATTTTAGACGAAGAGTCGCACCTTATCAAATTGGAACCCGATTCCGATTCTCATACTTTAGCACATTTCTTCCCGAACCGATCCATGAACACATTTTACGAATTCAATCCGTAACCGAAATTTTTCAGCATTGAAACTGCTTTTTAAAAGTGAATATAAGTAAAATCGGGCGGAATTTAGTGTTTTTAATCAAAAACATTTTTGACCACAAATCTCATTCATTTTCAAAATGCTTGTAAATTTAACTAATTGAAAAATCCAAAAACTCAAAACTTCCATAATAGAGCAAAACTTGATTTTCAAAGGCTTCGCTAATAGTATATAGCTAATATCAGCTAAAGCCTACGATCACAAGCATAAACAAAATTAAGTGACTTAATTGATTGATCACCTATTGTTGATTATGAGATTCTATTTAAAAGCAATTCTACTACATCAACGATTTTTGGCCACTTAAACAAAAATGAATATCGACAAAATATACAACGGAATAAAAGTCTGGAAAAAGGCGAAACTCATATATATAAGACAATAGTTATAAACTTCAGGCATTTTCGGGTGTCATCCGCTTATCAGTGGGTGAATCATTATCCACATGAAACAACTTCTTTAATATGAAAGTTTGTTTTTCATGAAAAATGGCGAAAACAGCTTTAAGGAATAAAAATTCGCCTTTAATTGCGTTAAAATATGAGAAAATGTCCTAACTTTTGAAAGAAATGACGCGTGTCACACCAAAAATTTTATTGAGTGGCGTGCCAAATGGCAGAAACCGGTGTCACAAGCAAGTGTGGTAAATTTCATCAGTAGTTCAGAAACGATTTTCGCTTGACCCTTCCATCGGTTAAAATACGGAAACCAAATAGATGCCAGAAAATTTCACAGGTGATTCGGTGTGATTTTTTATAGAGATTTCAAAAAATCACTGAAAAAAATTTTTGGGCTTTATTTGCGGAAAATTTTCATAATATTTCAATAAAAGTCGACAAAAAATGACAAATAAACATTTAATGACTTTCCAAACAGCGGTCAGAAAATATGTAGACATGCATGAAAAAAGTTAAAGTGGCTGTTTTTTGGTTTTTAACCATTTATTTTAATAAAAAATCAACAAAAATTTTAAACGAATAATGCGTGAAATTATTTTAAAGCTTTGAATTTTTTGAAATTAATGGTTTTAATGAGCTGATACTCATTTATTCTGGTTTAGCTAACGATAATAAGCACAAAAAAATAAACCGACTAATTATTTTCGTAAGTTAAATTTACTCTAATCTGCCACATCACTGATAGGGTAGCTGTGCTACCCTCTAAACAAGCTTTCGAATTTATTAATTCATCTCTAGGGAATGTGTGAAACAAAAAACTTTTTTGACTTTTTTTCGCAAAATAAAAATTCTTTTGAAAAAAGGTCAATTAAAAAGTTTCCGGGTCAGGGAAACAAACCACCTCTGCCGCTTCAACTGATGTCTTTTGTCCAGGTATTACCAATTGTACCTTGAGGGAAAAGGCAAAATTTCATGTTATTTGGTGCCAACAAAAAGAAACCGACAAGTTTTTCCCCGTTCAGTCTCAGGAACTTTGGAAAATCCGGCCAAATGAAAACAATTCTTGCGAAAGACAATATTAACCCGGAACTTGAAAAATAATTTAAATAATTCGATGAGAATATATTATTAAGCAAAATTAAAAAAAATATCATTTTGCGACCCTGCCAGATTTCCAGCTCGCTACTAGTTTACAATTTCAAAGTTATTTATGTTATTGAATTGGTAAGAAAAAATAAAAATAAACGATTGGCTAGATTTAAAAGCCAATTTAATAATATTTTTATTCATTTTGTAGAAAAACAGTGTGTTTTTTGGAGATACCGAATCCCCCCATTTTTTTTCATTTTTCAGTGGTATCACACCGTGGTGGGAGAAAACGGCAGTTTGGAACTGTATCCTCCCGAGAAGAAACAGACGACTCGCGTTTTTTGACACTATATCGATCATTATGCCTGGGTAACTTTTAAAACTTATTCCCTGTTCTTTTAACAGGCGAATAAGTTTTTAAAGTGACCCAGGCATAATGATCGATATTGGCGATCTAATTTTGTCGGTGAAAATAGTCCATTTTGGAAAGCTAAAAGAAGGAAAAATGTCAAATTATTAAAACTGCTTTTTGTGTGAAAAAAACATGGTTTTGCCTTTTTTTTAGAACATATTCTTAGACTGCATATTTCTTTTGTTATGAAACTATTATACTGTACTGATGACGAATAAAACTTTCGAATTAATATACAAAATGAAAGAAAAAATTATAATATAACTTCTCGCCTGAACAAAGTTATAAAAAAAGTTTAATTTAAAATCAGGTTTTATTGACTGTCAATATTGTAAGTGAAAGATTTTCATGCATTTTAAGTTTAAATAATATATGGGTTCTAGAAGAAAATACAGGTTTAAAAGTTTAATATTAAAGAACATGCGCACCACGTGTTAGTTTGAAATACCAAATTTCAAAATTTGATTCAATAGACCAAGACAAACAAGTATCTTCCGAATCGGAAATTGCGATTCCAAATAAATACGTTATTAGTTCGTAGCCGAAAAGAAAAGGTCACGAAAAATTCGTAGCAGTTTCTCCTTGCGGATAAAATCGCTAATTAAACTATATTCGAAACTTTTTTTGTATAAAATGAACGATTCGTGCAAATTCATCATTATTCACTAAGTAAAGTAAATACTACTTTCTTAAAAAATGAAACTTTTTGCTCTTATCGCATCTGTTGTCATTGCTCAATACAACCCGGAAGGTGGAGCTGGATATGATGAGGATGGATATGGTGAGGCTGGATATGGTAGTCAAGCCGCTCAAGATTGGGGTTTCCATTTTGCTGCAAAGATTAACAAAATCTACAGTGTAGAGTCTACATTTTTAATTTAAATTTCAAATTAAACCCGCAAACTTTGTACACAGTTTTCGTTAGACAGTTTTGTCCAACATTTATGTAAAATTTCAGCAATTTTTATTTAACCTGAGATAAATTTTATAACTTAACCAGAGTTAGGTCCTAAATATCCGTTTTATGAAAAAAGTAAGTTATCAACTGTATTTTTCAAATTATAAGCTAGAATATTGTATTAACCTATAATAACGGATCTTTGAATGTTTAAATTAAGGAGGTAACGACGGAGGGTCTATTAATTCGAGATCTACACATGATACGATTTTAATTTTTGCGGCGTTCGAAATTTTGTTGTCGATTTCATTCTAGAAAAATGAAAAAAAAAACACTTTCGGACGAAAATTTTTTCCAAAATTTCGAATTCTCTTCTAAGGATTTAATGCTGTCATTTTTGAAATGCTGCATCATAAACTTAAATTTTCCTTGCATCAGGTAGCAATGATTCCAAGATATAAGATAAAATGAAATAAATTAGTTTTTTTGAAAAAATAATTTTCAACAATTTTCTTAGTTTGTTATTTACAATGTTATTAATTATTAATTTTAACAGCATTCGAAATTTTGTTTTCGGTTTGCTTAGAAAAACATTGAAAAAAAATTATTTTCGTCAAAAATTTTTTAAAAAAATTTAGATTTTTTCTAACTGGTTTGTTCGTAAATTATGCTCTATGTTTTGAAGGCCATAAAACATTATTTTACGTTTCGCATAAAAAAAACAAACAAGATATTTCAAAACGAAGGCCATATTAATCTGGAGCACACAATTTGTAATAAGTGTTTTTCTTTTTAAACATCTGATATCAGTGCTCCAAATGAAATTGAATAAGTGCGTGATACACCGAAAACTGTCAATTTAACATGTAATTTTTGTCGATTTTGAGCAAATAGACCGAAAATTACATTTTGAATTCGATATTCTTTCTTGACTAACCATCAAAAGTGGGCGTTAGAAAAATAAAAAAAATTTGAAATCTCATCACTAAATAAAATGATACGAATTTGGTCAAAAACCGGGTTTTGAACCAGTATCACGACCGGTACTGGGATACACTTTTAAGTAAATTAATGCGTTTTTAGAAAAATTATAATAAATGATGAAAAACTTGAAAAATATTACTTTTTTCACCAACCAATATATGCAAAAATTCGAATTCAAAAATCAACATTCGAAAGAAATTATACGAAGTGGTTTTCCAATTGCAGTTTTCTGAAAAAAATTAGTTAGTAAGTATATCAATTTTCCAATTTTTTTTTTGATTTTGTGCAAATTCAACTCAATAATATGTGGATTTTTCTTTATACTTCAGGGTTGAATCAAGGTATCCTTTTTTTTTAACAAGCACATTTATTTAATTTCAGTGAAATATAAGAAGATTTTGACAACCGAATACGATTTTATTTGAAATCTTATCAAATTTTCTCATTTTTAACTTATAGTGGTAGCAGTCGCAAAATGGTAATTTTGTACTCCACTTTACCAGAATTTGGTAGATCTATCCTGAATCTAGACAAATAATATATGAGAAAATTTTCGGCTGACCCTGGTGACCACCATGCTCGCATACCATTCTACTCGAACTTGGCATGAACCACAGAAACGATAATGCTCGTTATTTGTAAGAAACACATTTTTGAGTTTTGGACTAGAGTTTTCTAGAACTGCCAAAAACCGCCTTATTTCAAGGTTTTCGCTCTTTTAAAGCCTAAGGATCCGCGTTTACATTTCAAAATGCAGTATTAATTTGATAAAAGACGGAGAAATATGTTCCGCGTTTTTTGTCGGAGTGATGCCGAGAAGACAATCTGCTTACAGCTTTTTGATATTTTGAGTTTTTCTGGTCGAAAATTGGGTTTCAATGTTTACCAAAAAAACACTCAAGAAAATTCTCAGAAAATGAAAATTTCGAACTTTTTTTTGGAGTTTTTTTTTCAATAAGTTTATGCTTTCTAAGTGTTCCCTAGCAATGTCGTGCTATTTTCACACCGCAAAGTACCCTAAAAAGAGTACAACCGCTACCCCTTAACCCTTGTTAGCATAAAAAAAATCCGCCAAGGTACCAGACCCACAACTGTGGCTTTACTTTGAACGTTGTTCATAGAAAGCAGTTAGTGTATTTTTCTCTATAAAAGCAGATTATTACATTTTTTTATTATTTTCAAGTGGATATGGTAATGAAGTACAACTGTGGACAATTTTTGAACGCTTAAAATTAACTTTTATTATAATTAAATTTTTTTATGGGATACTTGAAGTTGAAAATTAAGAAATTTCACTTCCGAAAAAAAATATCTGCCCCTAGATACCGGTTCTTATTTCGACTGTTATGCATGCACGAAACACTTTCCTAAAAACTGACAAATCTCACATCTGTATTTTATGTCTAGTTATTAAATTTTTCCGAAAGCGAAACATAGGCAAAAAATCTAAATAAATCATCTCCTCGTAATACTGAAACCAAACATTCGATAAAAAATTCAATTATTTTTTAGGAACCGAATCAAAATTCTTAATAATGAGTTTGAAAAAAAATATTCTACGATCCCGTTTTTTGTCTTTTTTGGATGATTTTAAGTATGCTTGAGCCACAATTGTGGCTCTGTGCTCACAAGGGTTGAACGTTAATTTTCGGACGCTTCACTTGTTATCTTGAAATTATTGAATTTTATTTTGAACCCCAAAATCAGTTTCTAACCAAACGCTACAGGTTTCTAATCAGACCCCTCAAATTTCAAATCAATATGCTCAAGAGTCCAACCAATATGCGCAAGAATCAAATCAATCTGCACAAGTTTCTAACCAATACGCACAAACGTCCAACCAACAACCACAAGTTTCTAACCAAGGAGGTACCGGTTATGAAACCGATGCCAGTTACACTGGAGACGATACTGGTTACGCAGCAGGTGACAGTTACAGACGACGATAGTTATTCTGACTTATTATAGAATCAGATTTTATTATAATTGTATGGGAGTCCGATTCTTTAATTTGGTGGAAATGGGACGAATAAAATTAATTTTGTATTCATAGTTCGATATTAATTCCTTTGTTTAAGAATAAATGAGCAAATAGTTTTACAACGGTTATTCATTTGACGTAACACTTAAGCCCCTTCACACCCTTTGACTATCTGAAGGCAAAAAAAATTTCAGGGGCAAAAACGGCGGAGGAACTACATCGCCACAGACCCACAATTCAAATGCTTTATAGAGTTTGCAATTTCATTACCAAAAATATGGTTAAAAATTTCATACGATTAGCCGTTCAAAAGATATTTTTTCCTATTTTTTTAGAATTTTCGCCTAAATTTCATAAAAAAATTTTTTGTGAAAACGATAAATAATATTGAAATTCCGAGGAAGCCAGTTTTTAGAAAAGTATTAGAGGATTATTTTGATATAAGTTTATTTTTTTGCAGTCTCTATACGACGAATAATTGTTTCACAAGTGATTGTTATGAAACTCAAAATGATAATGGAGAAATTATTTTCGGAAAGAATTGAACGGAAATTTAACCCAAAAAAAGACGACAAAGACAAATCGAAGTCTAGAACATAAGGTGGTACTGATTTTGAGTACTCAGCTGATCAGCAATATTTTTCACATTTTGCTGCAAATATTTTGACGCGCGGCGATATTAATAATTGTTTTGTAAGCAATCGAGATATCATATTTCTAATCTAAAACCAGTTATAAGTAGCTAGAGTTCCACTTGTAAATTTGTAAGTTATATGTCATCGTGAAAAATGTATGGTTTTCCGAGAAATACAAGGTGAGTGAACTTCTCTTTTCTCTCGCAGTTATCGGGTTCACACACATCGAAATTTAAAATGTCACGTGTTATTCACTTAATTCTATCCTTGACCTCAATCAGTGAAAAATAAATGAATTAATATTTTTTCCAGTTTTCCCGTGATAAGCGCTCAAAGTAAGCTTTTGGGTGTGAGGCGAAGTTCTCGTTTCCGGGTGTAAGGAGGTTAACCCTTAGAAGCACAGAAAAAAAAGTTTCGCGGAGGCACCAGAGCGTTTCAGGAGGCTCTTCTTTGAGCGCTCTTCAGTGAAAACTCTTTAGTGAGCGCTCTTCACAGAAAACTCTTATGAGATCAACCGTCAATCTTTTCTTTATTATCAAGTAATAAAGTCAAATTTTAAACAAAAGTTTCAAATTCTAGAAAATTTATATTCAATTCTAAAAAAACACTTGGAAACCAAGGTTAATTAAATTTACGTGATACTACCTCCTGGTATGCTACAGGAAATAAATGTTTATCGCAATAACTGCGCATTATGTCGTCAATTCCGTATGCTCATTTTTTCTTTATTTTGCGTCCAATGCAAGAAAATTGCATAAAATCCAAGAAAAACTTGATTGAGCATCGTGAAAACCACTTCGATTTCTTCAACTTTGTAGGGTGCGTTTTTGCTTCAATTCTCTCCCACAGCCGCAAATATTTTCGAAAATAACACAATTTTTCAAAAAATGAATATAACTGTTTTTAAGAAGAAAAAACTTATAGATTTCTTAATTTTTGTGAAAAACATCTCTTATGCTAGTATGTTTACCAATTTTCTATGAATAACGGATTTATAATGATTTAGGATCGTTCCTTACTCAAAGACTCTTCTTAACTAGTAGGGAATGATCTTAAATCACTATAAATCCGTTAAAGGGATATTGAGATCGAGCAGAGGTGACAACCTCTTAAGGAGATTGTGGGTGCAATAGTTATTTTCTACCACGGTCTCAAATTTGGTAATATTTTTCGTAAAATACATGTCCACTTAATTCTCACAAAATATATTTGAGTTTTAAAACAAGAATATATTTACTTTTCGTAGTTCAGCATATAATATGAACTTCAGGATTTGATCGAACTTTGAAATTTTCAATTTTTTATTTAGCAAAGTTTTGTTAAGAAATAATTTTAAAATTTTTGGTGATAATAAGGGTGGACGAAATTGAAGCATCACCATGATATATTTATCGGACAAAAACTTAACGGAAATGTTTTTTTCAGGCACAATTTTTTCGTTTTTTAATTTGTTTCGTTCATATTTTTGACAGACCGGAACAACAACATGTTGATTCTCATGATAATTCTGAGTCGTGTAAATACTTCAGTTTTCATTATCCTCTTGACAAATAATAACGACAGAGAAAAGATGAGACCTCGGTAATAGGTTTCATTTTGCTGGAGATACACGTAACGTGTAACACGTTCTAGATTCACTGAAAATAAGCCAGTGCCCTCTTTAATCGTTCGGCAGCTTCTTGTCTTTGCCTTTGATATCTTATGATCACCCTAAATATTTTGATCGATTTTTCTGCTATGAATACAATAACATAATTATGATATGCACCCGAAATATTTTCAATTTTTAAATACCTTCAAAGCTTTCCATTTTTTTTTAACTAGAAAAATTTTCAAAAACCATATTAATCGAGAACTAAGCGGACGTTTAGCAAGCATAAAGTCATAATAATTCGACTCAAATTCAGTTTTTATCGGTAAACTCCGCTGAATTTAGTTAATTGTGTTCAAATTTTAACAGTACATGCAAATTTGTAATTTTTGATTACAGCTTTCTAGCTCTTATGGTCGATTTAAAGAACAAGACTTGTGTAAGCCAGGGAAGGGCATCCGAGCAGATTTTGCTTATCGGATCGGAAATTTCGGGCCTCAAAATTTTTGCTGATCGGATCGGACCCGAGCTGGAAAAAAATTTGATCGGATCGAAAGCCCGATTTGAAATTTGCTGATCGGATCGGATCGGTGATCGGACCTGATTGGATCGGACTAGCTCGGATTTTAACATTGTTTGAAAAATGCGTACATACTGAAACAAAGTGTG
>SCLH01000949.1:207516-218258 GCA_004367855.1 Oikopleura vanhoeffeni | reverse complement strand
GTTCAAAGTTTGATAATGTTTATTCAAATTAGAAATTTTTACATTAATTTGCAAATTTCAATTTAACTTAAAATTTCTCCTTAAAATTTTATAAACCATTCAAGAATAAAAACCTTTACACTGTAAGCGGACGTCTTTTTTTGCGTCTTAGCAAATATTTTGAATTTTAAAAACGTCCGCATGGAAAAATACGAATACGAATCAGTTCCCGGGAATTTTGTCTTCAATGATCTTTTATTAAAATTCTGTACGATAATATTATTGAACCGCTGCTGCAAAAATATTCGGTGAACAATTTCTTCGTGCAATTTAACTGAAATGAGTCGAAGCACTTACCAGTTGAGAGCAATCAATGTGACGAAAAATATTGCTCCGATTCCAACACCAAGAATATTTCTAATATTAAGTTTTTCTGAAGGTTGATATTGCAATAATACAGTATGTAAAAAAATTGTTCGAGACCAACAAGAGAAATTTCTCTGGATCAAATTCTATATTTGGCAGGAGAATAACTTTCAATCCAGAGGAAAAAAGAGCTTTTGGTCTCGAACAATTTTTTTACATACTGTACATATTGCAATAATACAAGGTATGTAAAAACCTTCTAATTTTCCGAATTAACCATAAAGCGAAAACTTTTCTTTCGAAAGGCAGCCAAGTTGGAAGAAACCATTGTTTTTCTTCAAGATAACGTATGAAATTATTTTATTTTATAAATTTTAATAGTTCGTGCAAATTTTGATGGTCTAGAAATTTCAGATGATACATCTGACGTGAAATTTTGGCTGATCGCGGATACGTTTTTTTTTAATTGAAGGGAGCAATTGAAGAGAGCAATTTGAGAGACTTTTGAGACCTCAAAAGGCCTAAACTCGATACGACCGTTACTCCCTTTAAGGGGTTGGTCCAGGCAAATTACATATTTTTGAATCGGCTCTCCTGAACAAACTGAGAATGGGAAAAGGGTCAGTTTGCGATTGATTTCGAGAAAAGAGTTCAGTGGGTCATTCTAAGAAAACCAAAAAAAAATTTCGATCGGACAAATCTTAAAAAGTTACGTTTGGCTTTGTCTACTAACCGATTATCATGTTTTTTTTAAATAATCTTTTATTTTCATTATCTAAAGACCCTCAAGGGCGAATTTGAAATTTTCAACTAAAACTCGAAATATGATTTTTTTGGTCATTTTCGAAAGAATTTCCGAAAAAAAGACTGCTTCAAGAGTTTTAGCTGGACATTTCAAATTCGCCCTTGAGGGTCTTTAGATAATAAAAATAAAAGATTATTGAAAAAAAATCATGAGAATCGGTTAATAAACGAAGCCAAACATACTTTTTTAAGAATTTATTTTGCCACTTTTTTAGTGCCCGTGGAGCTCGTTTGTGCGGTTAAAAAAAAATTCTCAGAGTGACTAATTGAACTCTTTTCTCGCGATCTGTTGGAAAATGAACATTTTCGCATTCTTAGTTTGTTCAGGAAAGCCGATTCAAAAATATCGTATTTGCTTCAACCACCCCCTTACGGGCATGTCTGATTTAATAAAAGCCTTAGAGGCATAAAAATGCTCCAAATTGATAAGGGGTGATAATTAAGTGTACTAAGAACCAAATAAATGAAGCGGATTTTTGAATTCAAACTAGTTTTTTCTAGAACTGCCGAACTAGAAAAACCGCCTCATTTCAAGATTTTCGCTCTTCAAAGTACTACTCCTCATAGGTTACATTTCAGAATGCAGTATTAATTTGGGAAAAGATAGACGAATATGTTTTTGTTATTTTGATAAAGCCGAATTTTGAAATGTTTTGTTGAATTCTAGAAAATCGCATTTTAGTAAACCGGAAGTGAAATCGTGGAAAATGAGAGTCGTCGTATTAAGTCGAAAAATCCTCAAAAAATAAAAATTTCGAACTTTTTTTTCGATTTTTTTCTTTTTCACTAAGTTTATGCTTTCTCAGTGTCTTCTAGCAATGTCGTGCTATTTGAACACCCCAAAGTACCCTAAAAAAAGTGCGACCGCTACCCCTTTAAGCTACCCTCTTAAGTTGAATTTTTATCCGACGATATTTGAACCAATGATAATACGTGACTTAAATATATTGACTTATATTTCTGAATTCACTGTTAAAAACTGCATCGGAATAAAGGCTCAAAAATACTTTTTTTTTTTTTTAAATTCCGTCTGATAAAAATCTCCAACCGCATTGAAATTATCTTATACACTTTTACTCATTTTAAGTTAATATCAAAAAATGAGAATTTTTTGATCTTTTGTTTAATATGATTGACAGCGTAGAAAGTTCCTACTAGAAACCCGTTAAAATTTGATTTCCGTCACCAAGTTGGCAAAATTTGGCATGTATTATTGATATTATTTTTTTCGTTATGAATTAATCTGTCGTTTGATAGAAGTTTAGGGAAGATAGTAAAAAGACTAAATAGTTAATCGGCTACGGTGACCAAAATACTATTTAGCCGAAAATTTTAGTAAATCGGATACAGCTGGCTGATAAAATTTCAAAATAGTAAATCGGCTATCTTTAAAATGTAAATCTACTTTTCCGACTTTATTTTGCAAGATTTATCACTTTGAGAAAGTGTCCAATCACATCACACGTTTGTCGAGAATCCAGTGGTTTCATTGGTTACTGTCTCAAAGCTATGACGCCCAATAAAATTCGACGGCAATAGTCAGAATTTTCGATATAGTTGAGTTTCGATCAACTTGATAGCCGATTTAATTTATGACTCAATTCTTAAGACTTAATTCTCGATACCCGATTTACACTATATGGATTACCGGACCTCAGAGTAGAAATCCTAAATATTTGAATGATACAAACAACGCAAGATATTAGCACCAATCAAAACCGTTGATTGCGGAATAGGCCGAATTTATTGGTCAGGTTGAGAAAGGATCAACCAATCAAATACTCAGATTTCGCATTTTTCAAATATTTAGGATTTGTACTCTGAGGTCCGGTAATCCATATCGATCATGATGCCCGATGGCATAAATATCCTATTTGCCTGTCAAAAGAATAGAGAATAGGATATTTATGTTACCCGGGCATCATGATCGATATATAGCTGATTTACTATTTAGCCGATTTACTATTAAGCCGATATACTATCTTACCAGAAGTTTCGAGTCCTTACGAGAGAAAAAATAATAATAGCTGATCTAACTTCGGACACCATGTTTGAACCCAACTGTCAACAACAATTTTTCCTCTTACCTGCATGATTATCCATCAATATAAAACGTTAACGATAAATCTCTTTAAAGACAAATCATGAAATTTTTGTTCTGGAGTTAGCAAAGAAAATTTCTTAAACAAAATTGTTTTTGGGATATATTTTTGGGTTTCTTATCCGTAATAAATTCAATTAAATAAATTAATTTCAGTAGAGAACATGTGTTTGTAAATGCCAGCTAAGGTTGATCATAGGCAAAAATACATTCACTCTAATTTTTCTTAATGGAATTAATTAAATTGATCTGAATCAAGTTCAAACCACAAAGAGAGGTTACAAATTCACATTATTTGCACTTTTAATCGGCTAGTTTTAAATAATTGGAGATCGCTTTTTGAGGTGAAAATTATACCTCAAAAAACGATCGCTATAAATTAAAGGCTATAATACCTTAGGTATTAAAATGGCCTTTCGATGAAACCTGCCTGATTGAATTCAGTGCTTTTTGATGTAGAATAAAATTTGAGGTATTATTAGAAATTGACATAAATAATCTCTTATGATTAATCTTAAGAAAAAAAGCCACAAAAATATATAATGATTTCTATCGGCATAAAAAACATTTTGAAGTTAAAAACAGAACCGGAAGTATAATTAAATTTTTTATGAAATTTTAAGTTTTTTCGTGAAAATTCCGCTTGGAGCATAATAAGATTTAACCCCTAAACAAACTTTGGTGAGTTTTTGGTCCGAGTGGTTCGTAAAAAGGCAATTTTAACACACTCGGACCAAAAACTAATCAAAGTGATTCAAGGGGATATCTAAGATATGGATTCTCTGTTTCTCCGGTTCGCGTTCCTGGTTGAACTTCTTTTCGAAGCTCTTATTGGTCAAAAACCGAAATCCGGTGCTCTCATCGGTCAAAAGCAGGTCAAACACAAACGCGAACCGAATGAACAGGGAACCCTTATCTTAGATATGTCGTTCGAATAACGATTTTAGTATTAATGAAGGTATGTCATCAGTTTTCGATCAAATCTATACAAAGATTTTTGACCATTTTAAAATGTTTTTTTGTTAATTTTTTGACTCTTGAACTGATAAAAGTTACAATATTTGAATTTTTTGACTTTCTTAACAAAATCATTTGATCATGGGTTCCAAAACAATAATTGTAAGCTTCGAATCTCACTTTTTCTCTGAATTCATGTTTTTTGTGATACTATTCTTTTGAGAAATCTTATAAAATGATTTATCAGTTCTTTAGTTTTATTATTTATTAAAAAAAACTATATAGGGTATTACTTATATGAAGATTGATTTCGAAAAAGATTGCTGTTAAAATAATAACTAGTTGTGAGCGTTGATAACTTTTTCCCAGAAAAATATAACGATTGGAAAAAAATTCATGAGCGTCAAAAAAAAATAAACGAATTATTTTTGACTCCGAAATGACAAAAACATACAGTATTTATCAAATTCCGTCAAAATACTGCAAATATTTATTAAACTCTTGATAATAACAACCAAGAAACAAGAAAAGCTAAATAATGACATGTTTAAATCAACTTGATTGATTTTTCATTATAGACAATTTATACCACTTGGGATTCAGTTCTAATCCCGGCCCAATTTGGGCCGCCCCAGCAAACTTTTCAAGTTCCTGACCTTAGGAAAAATGATTATCCCAATCTCGTCTAGGGATCTAGATCCCGTTTCAAAACACTGTTTCATACTATGATGTACATGATTACTAGACAAACAAAACACGAAAATTTTAATATAAGGCCTAGTTTATTTATTTGGGCAATAAGCAGTCATCAACTTAAAAATTGTTTTTTTTGTGATTTTGAAACTTAAATAAGTACAGAACATTTGTTATTAATGATTTGGCCTACAATTTTTGAAGTATCTTTTGAGAGTATCTTTTTTGAACATAAGAAATATTTTCTTTTCCATTTTGATGGACATGAAATTTTCGGAACAGAGGATTTTTCGGATTTTTAATTTAATCAAATAAATTGTCCCAAACTCTATTAGACTGTGGAAGAAGCAGGAATATAAAAGAAAGCATTCCAGAAATAATTGCGACTACAGTCAAATACAAGGCAATTTTTTTGCAGTAATCTGGATCCGTCAGAACGTAAAATAATAATATTCCGAATAGCAGTGGGATCACGGTGCAAAATGCAAAGACTACTATCATTATAGTATCGAGATCATGAATTTGTTCCAGAGAAATATCGGAAACATCATGGCTGATTTTCCAAAGGACTCCAATGTACGTTTGTCGAACAATCGTATATAATAAAAAGGAAAATAATTCTTCAATTATGTTTAACATGCATTTTTAAAAATGATGTTCGAGAATTTTTTTAGCATACAAAATTATTATTGTGTGAAATCCTTGGAGAAAGGACAGAGCAGTGGTCAGAACATTTGAAAACATCAATCGAACCGGATCGGTGGACTCGCCAAAAAATTAATTCGAAAAAATAGAATTGGATCGATAGCGATCTCAAAAAAACTGAATCAGAATGACTTTTTGATCAGAAATTCTGATCCAATCCAAGTCCAGTTATCTGGTATGATGAATATGAGCCGTGTCCTCGGTCCAGAAAACTGATCTTTTATTTCCGTGCATAAAAAACATGGATAATGAATCTTAAGGGGATTCTCAACATGCTTTGAGAAAAAATATTTACATTTTGAAAAATTCTAGATTTTGTTCCATAGTTTTTTGAAAAAGAAATGTCAACAAAAAATTGAGAACCTCCGTAAAAAGCGTCATTGAAACTTTTTATTTTATTACAGCTGCCGCAGGATTTGCTGGGAGGCAATGCATTTTTTTAATTGTATCACATAATTTTTGTGAACAATTTTCTCGAAAATTTAACAACTTGATAAACATTCCTGAAGGATTTTGAAAGAAAAGTTTCCTGGTGAAATTTGGACACCAGAATAGAATAGATGAAACCGTGCGTTTTATTGCGATTCCTATCATTTGCAGTATTGTTGTATCCGAGTCATCTTTATTTAAGTAGAGTCTTTTTGATTTGTGTTTTGTACAAATTCCAACCAGTAAGAAAATGATTAAGTTTACAATAAAAAGCCCAAATATTTTGCAAACAAGGAGGCCAGCAGTTAAAGAATTATTGAAATCTTCATTTGGAATTTTTCACTACAATTATTTCCAAAATAAAAAACGTTTTTCGATTTTATCACTTAATAAGACGACTTTCAAATTTTTCTTCATAATATGTGGAATAATAGTAGTTTTTCAGAAGATATAGCCTATATCTTCTGAAAATATCACATAGTAGGTCTTTGAAAAAATTATTTTTTGCCGCAACAACTTGGTGGCGTTGGTTTGGGGGTGCAAATTTTGAAATGTGTATAAGTAGTAAACTTTCACTTTGAATCGGAAAAATATTTGCAATATTTTCAAAAAGTCTTAAAGAAGCGATTTGAAGTAACCTTAAACACCGCCACCTAGTGGTCGGACCAACAATTTTCAGCGCTAAAAACTTATTTTATTAACAAATATATTAAGTTTGGTCAATTGTTTTTTTCTGGAGAATAACATGGAAAATTATCACGTGACTAAAGTATTCATGTTTTTTAAAAAAAATTTCCTCAGCTTAACATAAAATTTCTAGAATTTGAGATTTTTTGATTACAAATTTACTTATCAAGCTTTACTGTATGAAAAAAAATAAAAGGGTGCCTGCGATATAAAAATGATTTTCGAAAAATAAAAGAGTAAATTCAAAATTTCAGGCACTGTTATGAACGTAAAAGTGCATTTATCATCCCAAATCTTTTAACATGTATCCTCCTTCTTGATTTATAAACATGAGTGAAACAATCAGCTGTGAAGTAATAATTCCAAGATACAAAAGTCGCGAGCCATAAGTCAACGCTTTTTTGAATGAACACTCAAACCACGCGGTTAACCAGACGGTAAAAGTCAGGTAGACATAGCACATGTTGAATATAAGCGCGGCACAGCAGATATAAACATGAACCTTTTTAAGCAGGGTAGAGTGAAGATCTTGAGATGTGATATTTAACTCATTTGTGGGATTACTGGTGAGTTGAATAAATAAATTATAGGCTATAAAAAGCTAATTTTGGTATTGAAATTATTTTTGATGGACCGAAAGATTTTTTAAAGAGCATGTTAAAATTTTGGCAAAAAGTTTGTGACTTCTCAGTTTCAAACTCAAAATTTTAATTTAATGCTTCAAAATTAAAATGCGCCCAAAATTTTAAATCATAAATAGGTAGATTAAAACCGTTTAAATTCTTTGAAATATGATAAGCGAAAATAATTTTGTCTATCGTTTGATTGATCGAAATTTCAACTAATTAGAATCGGTTACTTTGATCTCGATTTAAATGCACTGTTTCAGGATCATTTCAAAAATACATATATATATAAATATTTGTTAATTATCATCTCAACTTTAATTTACGTAAAATTAGATTATACATTTACCGTGAATTAAGATCAAACTGATAATTAACATATATTCTTTTAGATATTTTTAAATGACCTTAAAAAATTGTATCTAAATCGTGAACAAAATAACCAATCCTGATTGCTTGGAATTTTTACCAATCAACCTGTAGGAAACATTATATTTGCTGATTATTGATTATCTTTTCCATCATTTCAATTCTTTTATTTAAGAATTTCATACTATACTAAATGTAGAAAAGTCCCCCCGAAAAAAATCAATACTTTCCTGAAAGGGATCTCGAAAAGCAGATTCTCGAAAAAACACTATTGTCTGCATTTTCTTCAAATTGTATAGTTTACTTTTACATTCTTTTTTAACCAAGCTGGACACTTTTGAACAGTTTGCCTGTTTTTCCAAAAGGCGTCGCTGATAATTGAAATTTTTCTGAAAGAAGAGCATGTTCCATGGAAGTACTAAATTGAGAAGATAAATTCTCCATTTACTGGTCCAGTTGTGAACAAGTCGCCGGGTCATTATCGAAGACTTTGAGTGTCTTTTTAGGTTTTACGTACCGATTTTTAATACCGATTTTTTTATAACAATATCGTCATAAAAAAAAATTAACTCCCTCAACACGACATATTTTAGCTTCGTTCTTTCAACAGGTGAAGTGCTTATTCCTTTTTTCAATTAAAGTGCAAATTTATTTTAGGAAAAATACTTTTTTAAATTATTAGAAAAAAATTGTCAATATAAATCATATTATGATCATTATATCAAATGATCATTATTATGTTTTATTCCATTAGTCGAAATTTTTTGTTACTATACTTTCTACTTATGTACGTTATCCCTATGAATAATTAATATTGATATGAGTTTACTGACAATATCGTTCAAAAAATGCGCACCTTAGTTTAATCAGTAAAAATATGATTGTTTGAAAGACCAAAAATTTTAAAATCATTCTTCGAGACTCTCGACTCAGCAAAAACTGAAAAAATACTTTTTTTCTAGATTCTGACAATCGAGATGTCAGAGTTATTTTTGAAAGAATCTTGATAACATTGATCGAGTAAATTACAATTAAAGATAACGTATATTTAAGATTATAAAGCATCTTTATAAAAGATAAGACGAGGGTTTGGTTATTTTTTAAGAAATTCTTACAGGAAATTTTATCGTAGAAATTTCTTCCTTTTATTTCAGAGAATGAGATCTAGAAGTACGAAAACTTCATGACAAGGTAATTTTTAATAAGATTTTTTTTATAAATTTTCTGAGGATAATAAATTAAAATTTCTAAAAGCCTCGTCTAGAAAACCAGTATCCTTAGCGAAGCGCTACACAGTGATTTTTTATGATAAATAGATATTCATGAAATTGTTATTATACTGTATAATTTATACAGTATGTAAAACAATTGTTCGAGACCGACAAGGGAAATTTCTCTGGATCAAAACCTTTAATTGGCAGGAGAATTACTTTCAATCCAGAGGAAATTGGACCTTTTGGTCTCGAACAATTTTTTTACATACTGTATAAATTATACAGTATAATATTTGTAGCTGTAAATTATACAGTATAATAATTGTAGATAATCTATACATATGTATATTAAGTAGTAATTTTTAAGTAGATAATCTGTATAATAGATTAAAATAAAAAACGGGGGATGTGATTCATCATGTGAGTCATATTATGTGATTCAACTAGGGTGTCACCTAACTCAACTAAATCGGAAACGGAGATAAATGACAAAAAATTAATAATTCCGACATTTTTTCCGACCTTCCAAGATAGGTGACACCCTAGATTCAACATCGGGAAAAAATAATTTTAGCTTGAAACATTTCATGAAATTCTATTCACCCTCAAAAAAGCACCGTGCACTATATTTGAGCCTATTGTTAAACTCCTTATTAAATTGAAAAACTATTCAAATTATGACGTCATTGCGAATGCCAACGCTTTAATTTATGAACGAAAACTTTATTTCTGTCCCCAATGGGGACTCCCCATATCGCCGAAGGTGCCAAATATGCCAACTTTAGCCTCGAAATAGCGAAATTTAGGGGACACTATTTAGCCTGCGCGGATTAGAGCATCGATTATCATAGCGCGCTATAGCGCCCCAATAGGGACAGAAATAAAGTTTTTCGTTCATAAATTAAAGCGTTGGCATTCGCAATGACGTCATAAATGAAATAGTTTTTCAATTTAATAAGGAGTTTAACAATAATCTCAAATAAACTGACTTCTAATGAGACCAATTAATTAACCAACACAGTGTGTTGAACACACATCAAAAAATTTAAAATTTTATGGTAAACCAATTCCTTAAAAATCGTAAGTAGTCTGTAACACTTGTTGCTTCAGTAAGTAAAGGCAAAAATAGCAGATGTAGTAAACCAATAGCAGCTATAGACATTTGAGTAACAAAAGTAGAATAGGAAGCGATTATACCAAAGATTCCATTCAGCAGACATAAAATAATATTCAACCAATTTAAAAAAGCAGTCAATCCATACGACTAAAATATTCCAAATTTAATTATCAAGCAGCAAATGATAATATTGCCAAATTTGAGTTCATCTAAAAAATAAAGGCTTCTCGTAAATTTCAGAAACCAGCTCGATAACTTATTGACTCATTTCGTTAACGAAATATGGTAACATGTTTTAAAACTAATTCTCAATATGATGTCAATTTGAGCCGTAGTGTTTTCAGAACTGGAAAAGTTTTTGTGTGCTAGAATAGAATTGTATGATGGCGAAAAATGTCCCGGAATAAAATGTTATCCGAATAAAATTTTGAAAATCATAAAAGCTTGCGGCAATATTTTTAAAAATATAAAAATTTGCGACATTGTTAAAACTTCTTGCGAATATGTTTTCCGAATTCTATTTTTCTTTCAAATAATAGATACATATGGTTAGGGTGCGCAGCGGGAACCCTACCGATTGAATTAAAACCGTCGATGCACATTCCTCAACATACCGGGGGTTATCGCCACAAAAAATAATTCGAAGCAGAAATTTTTCTTCGGCTCTCTAGTCGTAAGAAAATGTGTTCTTAAGG
>SCLH01000949.1:193520-204333 GCA_004367855.1 Oikopleura vanhoeffeni | reverse complement strand
TCCAATCTAAGCCGCAAAAAATTTTCGGGCAAATTTTTGAAAATTTTATCGATACAGAAGAGAACCTCTACTAAACAGTGTCAAGTAGAATTTCAAAGTCATTGCATCGCTTCGAAAATATCACCAAAATATTTTCCGTAGTCGACTTTCTGATGACGGCATGAGCAACTAGGGCTTATTTATGTACACGAAGAGCACAAAAGAGCAAACTCAGGTTTACCCTTTATCGCCCTACGTGTATATTATTAACCGATCGTTGCTTATAGCGTCATAAGGAAGCCGACCACGGAAAATATTTAAGTAATATTTTCGAAGCGATGCGAGGACTTTAAAATTTCACTTGATACTCTTTTGAGGTTATCTACTGTATAGAGAAAATTTGAAAGTTACTCCGAGACTTTTTTGTTTACTTTTGCGACATAAATTTAATTTATTCTATCAGTAATTGAGGCCTTAATTTGAAATCAATCTCGTTAAATCGCAACTTACACATATAAGTAGGGTCAGTACCGGGCGTAAAATCGACTTTTAAACTCAGTAGTTTATTAACGATTTGTGATCGGTGACTGGTGCAGAATTTTAAGGAGTTTTTTTTGAAAATAGAGAAAAAATTTTTCGAAACATTTTTATTTGGTAAAACGGAATTTTATGCTTTAAATTGACGAGTGAAGTAGCTGCTCATGCCTGCTCAATCTTAAAATTATGCTTATCGGATAGCAAATAAAATTTTACGTCGAAAAAAACAATAAAATTCGGCGGCAAAGAATGTTAGCTAGAACCAATTTGAGTTTTCGGTCGTTCCGCCTACGCATTTTTCATCAAAATTTCTTCAAAATGATCAAAAAAAAATTACGAAAATTTAAAAAAAAAATTTTGGCATGTATAGAAAAATCTTTTTGTGGCGCGATCCGTGTCATAACAACATAAAATGAATAATAATTCAACCTCACAGCGCCTCACAAAGCCCAAAAGGTTGTTTTTAATACTCACACTGTGACCACCAGGTGGCTCCAAAAATAAATTTAATGGTCGGAATCATTTTTTTTGAGAAAGTTTAACCATATAAACTCAAAGAATTAGTGCTGAGGGGTTTAGTTTTGCAGATAAATCTCCCGGTACTGACCCTACATATAAGGCATCGAGGCATTTTCTGTTTGAAGCAAATCCCCCAAAAGATGTAAAAAATTGTAAAACTCATTGTAAAACTCATGAGTCATGATTCATGACTCATGAAGTACAGAATTTTCGATGTTATATGAAAAAAATTACAATTTCGGTCTAAAATTATTCGGGAACTTGAACGTTTTGAAACAAGAATAAAAATACTCACCAGATAAAGTAAATTTTCAAACCAAAATGAGACCGGTCGATTATCGTACCAGCCAAAGTCATCGAATATTTCAACGTCCACAATTTCGTCTTCACTTTTTCCATATTCTTCTTCGGCATCTTTAATTGCCATCAATGGACTTTTTTCTTCGTCTTTATGATTCGGATAATAAGCTTTATGACCAGCAAAATAGGGATAAACACTTATACAAATTTAAGGTAAGGTACAAAACGCAGGCCAAATTCCAAGCATTAGCTGCACAAATTATGGTTAATTTGTATCAGGGATATCCAAAATGACAATTAAATGTGCAAAGTGACACAAAAGCCGCTATAGAGCAAATGCGAAGCATTTGCAAGACTATTTTTTGTTGGCCTAAAAAGTTAATTTGTACAGGGAAGTCGAAAATGACACTTAAAATGTCCAAATGACCACAAGGAGCCGCTAGAGAGCAAATGTAAAGCATGTTGCGGGCTATTTTTTCGTTAGCCTATTGAGTAAATTGGTTTTAGGAAAGTCGAAAATGACACTTAAAATGTTTCAAAGTGACTACAAGAGCCGCTAGAGAGCAAAATGAGGACAATATGAAAGCTGGTTGATCGAAATTGAGTTTCAAACTTATCAAATGTACAACACATTTGTTCGAAGGTGAAATCCTCACAAAAATAAGTTATTAATTAATTTCATATTCTCTATGAATCTTCAAAGGTCGTAGAAATAAGCTCAAAGAATATCAAAAATATTATCTCGCATTAATTAGTTTTTAGAAGAGATTTTTAATCATGCTTTATTAATAAAGTATAGAATGCGGAAAACATTTTTTACAAAATAATTCTTAAAACAAAGTCAAATTAAAAAAAAAAATTAGGAACTTCGTGCCAGTATTACACAAGATAAAAAACTGTGCAAAACTTGTTGTCAGGAAAAAAAAATAGGGTTGGGGTGAGAAGATTAGGGTTCCGTAGGAACCCTAGTCTTCTTGCACCAACCCTAGTTTTTTTTGACAAAAGTTTGCCATCCCGAGTGTACACTAAAATTTTATGTTTTACACTAATATAATCCTATCTTGAAAGTATTAGAATTAGTTAGGTAAACTCGGTCCAGTGACACGGTATATAAACGACGCAAAGCTGTTTCTTGGGAAAGGTTAGGGTTAAAAAAGGGTTGTGTCCGCAGGAACAAACGACCATATTTTTAACAATAACCATAGACTTTTCCGAGAAAAGTTTTGCCATGCATGAGTGTACACTTTAATAGTTATTTTTCTATAAAACCAGCAAAATTTTACGGTTAAAATATTTTTTTAGGTAAGGTGTAGCCTAAGTGTACATAATAATATATTTGACAGCCCCCGGCAGGTCCCGCCGGAGGCAAAACTATAAAATTGTGTCGAACTACGAAAAATAAATAATGTTTTTTGTATGATGTACTCAAGTAAAAATTTTTGCCATGCCCTTAGTGTACACAATTTATCTTTATAAAACAAATTGTCCTCCCGCCGGGAGAAGCTATCTTAATTATGATTAAAGAGAGAAGCCTTATAAAAATCTAACATTATGATTTTTTAAAACAGAATTTTTTAATTTTGGAATTGCATTTGACGTTTCCATGCAGAATCATATTTTCTTGCATCAATCCTTTTTTTCACATCAAAAGTGTTGTTCACGCCTAAGGTACACACTAATACATACAACAGCCAATGGCAGGGCCCGCCGGAGCATTACTATTGAAAACATGTCGAAATAAAAAAAATTAAATCGACTATTCATGGAAAAAAGTATTTATCGAAAATTCCAGTTTTGCCTAAGAAAACCGGTAATTTCAAAAGTCTTTTACCAGTGAACCAAATAGACAAAAACTTTTTCTCGATATCTCTTATAATCTCAGAGTAAATCATGCTTACAAGGGTTGTTTCATTGAAAAAAAGCTACGTTAAATATTTTTTGTTTGAAAAACTTTGCCTACAGTAAGATATATATATAAGATTAAATTGTAGCACGGAATAAATGAATATTTATATCTTTCGAGAATTTTTTTGTAAATTCAAGCGAAATTTGGAACAAAAAGTGAATTCGATACTTTTGATGTTAGAAAATCGAACAAACGAAAACTTCTCTTTTCCAACTTCCAGATTTCATAATAATTTTCTGAACTTTGGTTTATTCATTTAAAAAATATTATTGTAAAAATGCAAAATTTTGATTGCGAACAAGAACATCAACATTTTTTTCAAAAAAAACATTCTTCTTCATTTCCACTTTGCTCTTTAGCGGCTGGCTCGTGGCATTTTTCAATTTTAATGATCATTTTCGGTTTCTCTGGGATCATTTTACATCCTGCCCTTTATTTTTTAGGCCCGAATATAGCAGCGTTTTGCTCTCTAGCGCGCTCTTGTGGCATATTTTCAAGTTTTTACGGTCATTTTCGCTTTTCCGATAACTGATTGCCCGTAGCTTATTTTTTTAGACCTGCACATGGCCCGCGTTTTTGCCTCTAGCGCTTTCGTGGTCAATTTAGAGCTTAAACTATTTCGAATTCGGATTCCTGAGTCGATTACCCCCCATGGGCCCAGTGGCGGCCCTATTTTTTTGGCCTGCGTTTGGCCTGCGTTTTGTACCCTTACCAAATTTAACTTACGGATTGATATGGCCTCATTTTAATTTTTTTTTTTTTATTCTATTAATAATTAGTTATTGTTTATTATGACTGAATTTAGAGGCCAAAATTACAATATCCTGATGTTAACAGTGAACTAAAAATGAAAATACTGCTGTTGTAATTTCTGCTGAGAAAATGCCAAATTATTTATTAGTTAAATTTCAATTAATTAATTATTCATAATTTGTTCATTTCTCTGCCCACATTAAAATATAATTCTTAAAACCCTCTAGATTTCCGATGTGCAAGTCTTGAAACGACAAGACTATAATTGTAATACCTGAAGATGCTAAAGCGTAAACTTTGTATACTATAATAAAAAATAATATATTATTCTAAATTAAATCAATCTATTATTTAATAAATTTGAATTGATTATTTTTTGATATAAAATTAATAATCTACATTTTCATTTTATAAATATTATTAATAATTAATTATCTATATCAAATGATACTTAATTTTTATTAAATATTTTAAAAAAACTGTGCTAATCCCTGACAAAAAGAGTGCTTCCGATTTTACTTTCGGGATCAAAGCTTGATTCATCGTCGCTTGATGTTGGCTCAAAAGTTGGAATGCAATTTTCTTTAGATTTTGATTCTTTTTTTGTTGGATTAATCGGAATATCAATCGGTGGACCACTGAAGTTTTTATTTGAGATATTATATTTTTAAGATCTGTTTATCAATTTAATTATTATTTACTTTTATTATTATTTAATCTAAGCAGTGAGTGCCAACTAAAAAAGTTTGCTTTTGAAATTATATATCAAAACATGAAAACCCCATCAGTGGTGGTCTCTGAAAATTGTTTATGTAGTTAGAAGTGGTAACTTTCAGATTATTTGTTTATTTATTTGTAAGCGAATTTCATTAACAAGAACCAATATAGTGTCAAGTTGCCCGCAACCGCACTATTTATTTCAAATAGTTCAATTTGGTATACAATTGAAATATCTCAAATGAACCACTTCGACCTGATTTTAAATGATCGCGAGACCACAACATCAGGGTCGGCACGAGATTTGAAAGTTACTGTCCTGTCCTAAGGAAGAACAATTTCGCAGATATTTTTCCTGTATTTGAAATTTCCGACAAAAGCTATGTTTCTGATTGGCCGGAAACTCGACCGTTTCAAATTACAAACTTAAATCTATATCTACGATTAAACTTATGTGTCCCGTAGAACTTTGAAATTAAGAATCACGCGATTTTGGTCTCTGACGTTAGACGATTTGAAATAAGGAATTTCAAAAGTCAAAAAATGGGTATCGATGTTTTTGCATCCCATCTTGTAGGAGAATTTTTTCTGGTCATTTTTTAAGACGTTAGATTTTTTTGTTAATGAGAAATTTTCCAAAAAAAATAAATTTTCGGTCAAATTTTCGAGAGTTTTACAGCAGGTTCAAAACCCGGATCTAGCGACCGCGTATGAAGAGCTAGAGCGCCTAATATTTTTGGCAAGTGAAAATTAAGCGTTTTAAAGAAACCATTTGTAAGGATTAGGGTCGCAAACTATGTGGTCGACCTTAAATAACGGCGCGGGGGGCGCGCGGCGGCGCGCCGCTCAAAGTCAGGTCAATTTCAAAATTCATCGTAGAGGACTTGGAAAGTACCCTCAAAAAAACCGGAAGCGTCAACTTTCTGATGAACGTATTAGCAACTATGGGTAAATTATATTACTGTAAGGTCGCTAGAGAGCAAAAACTGGGTCCAACACCTCAAGGTCAATTTCAAAGTCATCGTATAATAATCGTTATAATAACACCAATTTTGGCAGTTGAATAAAAATATTGAAATGATATTAACAGTATTAAATTCTCATAAATAATCTTCTTATAGATTTTGAAGAAGATAGAAAACGCGGAATGCTAAAGTGAGAAAAAATCATGAAGTTTAATGATATTTTCAGCTTTTCAAGCAAAATAATCAGATTCGCGTTTTCAAATTACAGTTTTCTCAAATTAAAGTCAAATTGTTCGCGAAAGACAGTCTTTCTATAAATTCCTATTGGTTTTTGAATGGCAATTTTACTCACTTACCAACTCGAGAACCAATCAGAAATTTTAAGAGAAGACTCAGTGTCCAACCATTTGACTAGCGAGTTATAGGTCGAAAATCTATACCTATCATAAGTTTCTGTCCGTTTCACCCGATTTTCGCTCGATCCTTGGATCGGCCAAGGCTTGCATTTTTCCATGTGGTCATTGCGAGAACATGGAGGCTCATTTTCAGTAGTACGATCCTCGGTTCGTTCTTCAGATGAAGAACTTAAAAAATGGTGGAAATTTTTTTCGAAAATTTGATTATTAATTAAAGGGGTGCCAAGGATGTCTGATTTCAAGTCAGCAGTAATCTTTTTGTTTTTAAATGTTTGCGACTTGCTGACGAAATCTGAATTTTACATGGTTTTCGCGCTCTAGCGCCTTCAAAGTTTAATACATTTTTTTAATTTTATGAAATAAAATATCAGAAAGTCGCCATGTTTTGTTGTTACCTTTTGATTGATGGAACTTTAAAAGCTAAAAAACGGTTAATTTGAGCTTATGTTACAATGTTGTTCGAAATAGTGAATTCAGAAAGATATTAATAAATATATGTTACTTATAATCATGACCTATTTATTTGACTTGAAAAATTTCAAATAGTCAAAAAAATAGCAAAATATTTTGAGGTACTGCTAAAAAATTCAGGATTTGTTACAAAGTTTTGTTATCAGTTTAATACAAAGAATTCAATAATTTATAAATCAATATATTCCACTCGAATTAATAATTTAGATTTTTTTTTTGGATCTGCCAATGTACATGACATCCTAATTATCATGAATCATGATTATCATCAATCATGATTTATTAATCAAACTCGGAAAATTTCAAATAGTCTCAAAATCAATAAAATATTTTTGTTTACTGTTAAAATATATAATTCTTGTGAATTTTTCGTGTAAATTTCTTTTTGTTTATTAACGCTCAATCTCAGTTTCATTATATTTAAAAAAACGGATCAGATCAAAAAAAATGGCCTTAAATTTCCAATAAATTCAAATAATATTTCCACCCTTAACTGACTGGTAGTTTTTGCAGATTGACAGTATATTTGTCGTCCATTTTGCGCCTCAAATAAGGAGATCGGCGGTCTGAAGATGTTGGAAGGTCATCGGATGTCGATTCTACCCGTTGTTTTTTGCGCTCAAGAGTTTTGACGAATACTATAATTGGGTTTTTACTTTTATGTGGATTTAATTTTGTGAAAGAAACAGAATTTTTTTAGCAAATGTCAGTTGATGTCAGTTAACAAGTAAAAATTGGCTCAAAAGTCTCTGGAATAGTCTTATCGTATTTTGTATCGTCTTTGTGAAACAAAAAGCTCGAAATTTCCAAATGCCCCGAAGTACTGAAATGGTCCGAACGACTTAAAATAAGTTTTTGGTCATTTGGTCACACTGATCAGGTTGTTTGAGGTCTCAGAATATAAAATTCATCATTTTTGAGCATACAAAGTACCTCGAATTTTTATTTTTTTCGCAATTTTAAAGTCCTAGCCAGTTTTGATCACTTCAAAATAAAATTGACCAAAGTCGTTTATTCTGGTTAAGTTTTCGATGTTTTTGTCTTCTGGCATCAAAAACTTAGAACAAAAATAAGGATTTTCATGCTTTTCATGGCAGTTCTTCAAAAATATTCGAAATCGATGAAACGTATTCAATAAATTAATTTTATTTTTATGAGCAATGATAAAAATTATTGATATTTTTATAATTTTTATTTATGTAACATAAATAAAAATCATACAAAAATAAAAACTTGAAAAATCTGTTGTTCTTTCTCTTTGCCATCGAATTGTACTGGCGCAAACATCCATGTTCATATATGTTTGAAAAATAATTTATAAATACTATCCAAAAGTGAGTGATAATTCTGGTTAAAAAATTTAATTGGTACTTTTTCTGAGATTTTCACATGATAAATTCAAAAGTCTTGTTATTTATGATAAATTTTCGACCTATTCTAAAGATTTTTTCATCTCTGGTTTAAATATAATTTTCGAGTTGGATTTTGTATTTTCAGTATCACATTCGCAACTATTATCGGAGCGCAGTTGTATATCTGCTGAGGCAGGTCATTCATAAAATTATAAACGTCCAAAACTTTTTATCAAACAAATTGAAAAATCTAGACGAGCAACTTGTTTGAAGATGTCAATTTGTAAAATTTAATTAGCCAGATTTTTTAACTGCGACGTTCACCAAAAAATTAGCATATCTGAATTGATTTCGAAACATTCAGAGTCTGAGAAAATCTTGTTTAAAAAACATTCCAAAAATGAAAAGCTGATATAAAAGGCCAAATATTTTATTGACTAGAATTTTTAAAACTGCTTGTGTGCAAAATTAAAGTAAGGTTAAAAAGGACCATGTCCTGGAGCAAAAACTTGAATGATACCAGTGCGTTCGTGAGAATGTGCTGACCTTCATATTTACGAAATAAATTCAGTTTGAATTTATAAGTCACGACTGTCCAAAACTAAGGTTTGAATCCTACTCATAGCGAAAAACCATTTAATTTATTGGAAAGTTTTGGGGAAAAATTTGAATTATCCGGAAATTCAATTTCTTTTATTTTTTCAAAAATTATTTCGAAATTTGACCGATCAGACTGCATTTGGTTAAGTTTTTCAGAAAGATATTTCGAAATTTGACCGATAAGACAGAATTGGGTTTAGTTTTTAAGGAAATCATATCGAATAAATATGATATTTATTTTGAAGTTTTACCAGTCAGAGCAGGGATCGGCATTATTGGATCGTATCGTGATTTTCGGATCCGATCGTATCGTTTTTTTGCGATAAGATACAATCACATTTCTATTTTACCTCTTTAGATACGATACGATCCAGTTTTAATTTCGACCCTCCTAGATACGATACGATCCAGTTTTTAAATCACCTTCTAGATACGATACGATCCGATCCAGTTTTTTAATCAACCCCTCTAGATACGATTTTTTTTTAATTTCGACCGCCTAGTTACGATACGATCCAGTTTTTAAATAACCCTTCTAGATACGATATGATCCAGTTTTCGTATCAACTCCTCTAGATACGATACGATCCATTTTCAATTTCGACCTTCTAGATACGATACCAGTGTTCTAAAACGGGATCGGGATATCCCGACCCTAGTCCAGTTTCTTAATAACCCCCTTTAGATACGATCCGATCTTATTATCGTTTAGTATCTAGATTAAGGTAGGAACAGCAAAAATCGACCAGCTCCGATTTTATTTCTTTTCGGAGCACTTTTAGATTTTGGGCTCAATCTGACTTAAAAAAATTTTGGCCAAAAATTATGCACCGTTTTTCCAAAATCGGCATTTTTCGAACATTGAAAAAAAAATATTTTGAAATTTTTTTTCCCTGGTTCCCCGACAAAAGAAAAAAAATTTGTGAGTCGATAGATAATATGTTATTTCATTCTATATACGATACGATCCAATTAATATTTAAACTTCAATTTCACAAATTAATTCGTAAATTTCTTTTTGAAGATATTTATGGATTAAAAAACAAATTATATAAATATTTTTGTCAAAAAATTTCGGTGATATTGGTCAGGATGGTAAACCTGAGAAAAGAGGATTTTGAAGGTCTCTTAATGACCAAAACGACCTATGGGATCCATAGATAAGTGAATTTGGAAGATAAAACTTACTTTCAATATTTTCCAAAAATAGCTGAAATGGACAAAAACCGTGTTTTTAGATAATTTTTTTCGATTCGATCTAGTTTCTTTTTACACCCTCTTGATACGATACGATCCAGTTTTTATTCTTCTCCCCATAGATACGATACGATCCAGTTTTTATTGTACCCCCTAGATACGATACGAAGCGATCCAGTTTTTTTTACACCCTTCAGATACAATACGATCCAGTTTTTATTTTACCCCCCACTAGATACGATACGATCCAGTTTTTTACACCCTCTGGATATGATACGATACGATGGAGTTTTTAAATCACCCCCCTCCAAGATACGATACGATCCAGTTTCAATTTTTCATATGCCGATCCCTGAGTCAGAGTGCATTTCCGTCAGAAACTTATTTCGAAATCAGAGCGAATTTTTCTTAAGTTAAGCAAGAAATGATTCCGAATTATTTTAGAATTTTACCAATCAGAGTGCATTTTTCCAGGAACTTATTCTGAAACTCGACCAATCAGAGCGCATTTAATTAAGTTTTTCAGGAAATCATTTCGATTTAATAAACGTCTGACGGTCTGACTAGTTATACTTTCTCCTTTTCAATTTCTAAGGTACTGCACCTGATCACATAACCTAAACTATAAACCCTTCTTTATCTTCATTATTTTTCATTTCGCACTGTTTTAGAAAGGCTTCATTTTCATCAATTTTTCTTTGCCTATCTTCCGAATTAATAGATTCAGTTTCATCAATAATTTCCGGTTTGAATTCTGAATTCATAAAAACTTTCTTTGGGGATCGACAAAACTCAAGGATATATGTCAGATATTATTTGATGGCTAAAATGTCAGTTTATTTTGTGATAAGCATATCAAAAATCTTTATGCTATTATTTTTATCTGTTATAATGATTAAGAAAATAAAATTTATAATTTTAACCTTTTTTTCGATCACCTCACTGAGATGTCCTCAGACATTGAATTTATTTCTTTCATTCCATAAAAAACTATATGTTGTTTTGTACAACAACGTATTGTACAATGGTGGATTTCATATTCAATCTGCTCGAAAAAAAAATGATGTCTCCGATTTTCAAGTTTTTGGTATCAAAATGACC
>SCLH01000949.1:170804-188138 GCA_004367855.1 Oikopleura vanhoeffeni | reverse complement strand
CCAGCACTTCTACTTTTCCCGTAATAAGCGCTCAAAGTCGGACCGAAAAATTGGCTTTAGAGCCTCCAAGGGTTAAACATGATGCATCTTGAAATTTTCATTTTGAGGCATATTTTGCGTTTCAAGGGGTCGAATCAGGTCCGTTCCCTGATTATCCTTTAAAAAAAGTTAGATCACCACCGCGGACCGAACCCACGACCTAACCATGATCTGCTGAGCGATCTTATCAGTGGAGCTACGACACCAAGATAATATTTACAATTTTTATAATACCATAAAAGTACTGCACTTATCACGTACTACACCTCTCTGGTCCTCTGCGCGCCGCGCTCCTCACTTAGAAATAATCATAGTACACCCTCGCGAGGCCTCGGTGTAGTACCTATGTTAATAAATTGTGCTACGAGTTTTGTATTACCCCCGGGATGGGGATTGGAAATTTGGTCGAGGATTGATCCCTTTACAACCCTGATGTTGCACTCCCTTATCATAATAAGAACAACTAACAAGCTTAAGCTCAAGCTGAAAAGCTTTTTCGTTTCTATTGCGTAAACAATAATAAAATCGAATTCATGTTATAACTTTTGCGCGACTTATGTGGTTAACTGACCTTTAAAAAACTTGGGAAGCTGAACGCAGCGTCATTTTTGGTTGGTTTTTAAACGCTGGATTAAAATTTATATGCATTAGGCATTTAGGCTATAAGAAACTATTCTAAGACCGCAGACACTGTCATGACATGTCACTTTAAGGTAATAGGTTCTCCAAATTTTTTGTTGTATTTTGAAACTCTTAGAACTTTGTGATATTTCAATAAAAAAAGAAAAAAAAATTACTAAGCGAAGAACGTCAGATTAACTAACATAAATAGCGTTTTTTGTTCAAAATTTTAGGATTAAATTTTAAACGAGTTGCTATAAATTAATCTCAGCTAAAGCGCTACTCCTCTAATTTTTCCATTAGATCAAATTGTAGTTCCAAAATTACTTCAACATATTGTTTTTTGTCGGGAAAATAATTGGCGGTCTGAGAATATCTATAAAATATGCAAAGTTATTACATGAAGATTTTAACAATACTAAATATTGGCGCCTTTTTCATTTCGACTTGAGGCGCTCTTGGGAACGATTTGAATAAAGTACGAAATTGCATTTTTTTTGCTTTCTCATGGTCGCTAAACATTAATGAAAATTTCTTTGGGATATCTGAGATCGTTTTAGTTAAAATAGTAATTACAAATTTCAAAGTAATATTTAAGAAAAATCACAATTTCTGATTTGAAATTATTTAGGAATGTTCTTTGACATTATTTTCGGAATTTTTTTTAGCAATTTTTTCTAGAAGTAGCCGGCCTTTGTTTACTTACTAATACAGCAGGGTCCGGCGGATAGGTGAGGGCGGATAGGTNCTAAGCGAAGAACGTCAGATTAACTAACATAAATAGCGTTTTTTGTTCAAAATTTTAGGATTAAATTTTAAACGAGTTGCTATAAATTTATCTCAGCTAAAGCGCTACTCATCTAATTTTTCCATTAGATCAAATTGTAGTTCCAAAATTACTTCAACATATTGTTTTTTGTCGGGAAAATAATTGGCGGTCTGAGAATATATATAAAATATGCAAAGTTATTACATGAAGATTTTAACTATACTAAATATTGGCGCCTTTTTCATTTCGACTTGAGGCGCTCTTGGGCAGGCTTGTAAAAGGGATGGCTTTTGCGTGGGTTTTCAATCCCTTTTTTGCGTAGGTTTAAGCAAAAGATAGGCAAAAAATGGGGATGGGGATAGAAAATACGGTCGGGGATGCATCCCTTTACAAGCCTGCTCTTGGGAACGATTTGAATAAAGTACGAAATTGCATTTTTTTGCTTTCTCATGGTCGCTAAACATTAATGAAAATTTCTTTGGGATATCTGAGATCGTTTTAGTTAAAATAGTAATTACAAATTTCAAAGTAATATTTAAGAAAAATCACAATTTCTGATTTGAAATTATTTAGGAATGTTCTTTGACATTCTTTTCGGAATTTTTTTTAGCAATTTTTTCTAGAAGTAGCCGGCCTTTGTTTACTTACTAATATATCAGTAATTATGTTATTTCAATTGTTATAGACTTAAAAATAATAAAATTGATTTTATTTACGACGCTTCAGATTTTATTCTATTCTCAAGTAATAATTGTACAGATAAAAACCTGAATACTAAGACTTTTTGAAATCTAGAGATTTTTTTCAGACAATGTGAAATTATGAGTAAGAAATAACTAAAAAATAAGTTGAAGACCGTGCAAGCTTCTTTTAACCCGTGGTAGCAGACTGTGCCAATTGACAAAGAAATGTAACAACCATAACCAAAGAATAGTTCTAACTTAATCTAACTACTCACTGTACACATGCTACCAACTAAATCATTTACATTCGTATAATCAGATTTGGTACTGGCACAAGAGGATGGAAAGTCATACCCAGATCCTTGGGTAAACGTTGCAGAACGGCTGATTTGTGAATGTTTCCGACTGGCACTTTCGCAGACTTTTTATTGAGTTCTCTTTTTGTCAAAAAAATGTGTTGAGGGGGTCAGATATTCCTTTATCACTTTTTAGTTAAAATGCGTAGCCACAACGTTAAAATCACACGTTAAAATCACACGTTAAAAGGAGTAGTGGCTACGCATTCTAACCAAAACGTGATAAAGGGATATATGATATATCATATATATCATATATCGAAGATCCTGCCTAGTGTAATTTTTATGTCAATAACAACATAAAAACATAGACGATTGACATAAAAATTACACTAGGCAGGTTCTTCGATATCGATATGCCCTATACACACTTTCCGGAATATCCCGGCCCTGATTAGCAAATGTAGTGCATTTTTAAGTTGAAGAGCCGGGATATATTCCGGAAATTGTGAATAGGGGATATGGCCGTTTGGGAGACTAAATTTGAAGACAAAAATATTCGTGAATATACATGAGATAGTTAACGGGTTTTTTGTCTTATTGACTAACGAGGAGAAAAAACCATTAACTGGTTCTGCCATTCTTGCGATTTGAAAACTTTTTCCCCAGCGTAACTATCAATAAGCCAGGAAATTTTTCTTTGAATGCGGTCATTTTTCAAATTTAAGAAACCCGTGAAATTTTTTTCGAATTTTGCATATTTCAACAGTTTACACAAAAACCTTCGCATTCTGAGTTCTATAAGGTTTTGCGTTTGTAGCAATTATTCTCGACTAAACCTTGAAATGACGCATTTTCTTTGGTCCTCATTGGCTTGTCAATTTACTGATATCAGTGATATTTCAAGCTCAAGTCTTCCAAATAAAAATTGTTTTCAATCCTCTCAAAAATACTGTTAACTACAACCCTAATCTGGAAAACCATATTTTGCGTAGTTTCCATTTGGCTTGTTAATTCGAAAATCCATTTGAATGATTTGTCTACGCAAAATATTCGCCCTGAATATGGTTTTTCAAATTAAGATTGTATGATTATTGCCGTCAAATGCAATCTAGATATTTTTTTTGGTTCTTTATTTCGAAATTGAGAAACTTATGGTAGACATGTTCGTAAAAGGAACTTCGAAATATTTTGTTGTAATCTGGATGAATCATGCAAAACAGTTAAAACTTAAGAATTTACATGAGAATCTCGCATAAATATGGTTAATCTACGAGATCACACGGTACAAGCATATTAACCTTGAAAGAAATTCCGCTTATCTATGCCTATACTGGCTTAAAGTTAGAGTCAGTTGAATAATGAGAATAAAAATTTCGTAAAGAACCCTAGCTGATTCGGCTCTTCTCAGATTGTCTTGGTTTCCTTTGATTTTTAACTCACTCATCACCTTAAAATTATATTTTAGTTAACGGCGTTCTTTCTGAGAAGAATATCAATTATAATATCATCATATATAATATCATCATATATATCATCGACATAGAAAATTTAAGAAATTATTTGACCCTGAAAAAATTAAAGCAATTTTTTAAAAATTGTGTACCGAAAAGGCACCATAGCGGTACAAGGCAAAACGCCCGGGATTTTGGGATGGGGTTGAAAATAGGGCAGATGTGCCGCGAGAAGTTAAAATTTTCTAAATGGTAGATTTCGAAGTTCCGATTCTTGTTCAATAAGTTAAAAACATTATAATTATTAGGCAGGGAGAATTCCAGATATTTGGAACAGTGAAAATATCGATTGTTTCTTGATGATTTTTGGGTAGTATATAAAATTGACTTCAAGAAGAAAATTTTTTACTTTGATATAAACAATCTGACACCTGGTTTCGGTAGCACCAGAAAACCTTTTTTTTAAATCATTCTGGCGCAAAGTTGTGGCCTGTTTACTTTCTTAATACGCTGCAGCGGGCTGTATACTAGCTAACGTGTGAGTTTCAAGTGGCGTCGACACTTATGCGACCACTACTCTCTTGAGGTGATTTTAAACCATGATCTTTGTGTAATACAAGTAGGCTTCAAATCTGATCAAATCAACTCTAGTCTCGACAAACCACTTTTGTCTCGAAGCTACGTAAAACTCCCACTGCATTTACTTTTTATTTTATATCCCTTTTCACACTATCCGGAATATCCCGGCCCTACTACTAAAAAACGCACTACGATTACTATGCAGGGCCGGCATATTCCGGATAAGGTAAAATGAGGATATACAGTTAATACTAGCTCAAGTGCTGCCTATTGACGTCAGTAACTATCGCGTAAGTTGCCTATATTTGACAATTTGTCGTCACCCACTGTATGAAAAACATTCGAAATTTAATCTTGCCCAAATAAAAAAATGCAGAAAATAGCTATTGACGGGCATCGTTATCTTAATAGATATTTAAATTAGAGTTTATTGTTTTAACCACGACGTACAGACACGTTTTATTGTCCCAGGCTGGGAGTCCCAGCTTTAACTAACAGTATTTTATGCTTTGAAAAAAAATTTAGTCAACGACCTCAGTTTTAAACGTTATTGCAAATAAAACGAAAACAGTCGTAATAATTTTTGACATCTCCTTTGGTACAGTAGATACCAGCAAAAGATGCCAGCAGTTTTTGACTGTTGATCAATATCAATGGATTGCTTCGAAATTCGCACCGAACGATTCCTTTTACTCGACCTTGTAACAACGGTGAAAGCAATCATAATTCAATTATGCACATAAGGCAAATAAAAAACAATACTTGATCTGAATCACTAGCCCCAACAGGCATAATTGAAATATAGCTAATAATATCACCATATGAAAATTTTGTACGATGAATGGGTTAATAAAATTGACCACCAATCAAAAATTAGTTTGAGGTTATCTTCTTTACCTGATGAGATATCAAAAATTGACTTCGAATAGAAGTCAGAACAACTTTTCAACATTTCCCATGCGAAAAACTGACTTGATTAGATCTGGAGTTACCATTAGCATCGTTGCCAACAAATGTATCAAAATAAAATATCTATTTTATCACACTATATAATTATTTTATTGTAAAAGAGAAATGGAGTCAACTCAGTCTTCCTTGAGAATCAGTAAATCTAATTTTTTAAGCATAATTGCTAATAATTATTTCCATTTGATAAATCAGTATATTCTCACAAACAAAAAAGATCAGGAGAGTATTCATAATAAATCATTGTTAAAAATTAAAAATCAAGCTTTTCTTACAAGGGTCGAACGGTTAATTTTCCAAAGAAGCTAATTTTAAATGCAAAATATAAAATAAAATTACCAATAAGGCTGTCATGCATTGACACTAATTACAGAAGTAACAATGATATTTTGGCGCATGAACTGATTTTTGGTAAAACAGGTTCAAACAAAGTCTCATGCTCATAAGCAATTTATTCATTGTTATCTCGGTTGGTCAAATTTTCAAAAATTGGTCACATTTGACGGCAAAAACAGGAAGTAGTCGCAATATTCAGTGCAAAAACTGGGTAATAGTTTGGCAAGTGGAAAAAATGTTTTTTGTTTAGAACAGATTGTTATGCCATATCTAAAAACAAGCAATTCACCATAATAAATAATTATATCATTTTATTTGTATTTACTTTTCATAATTTTCGGCAAAATACGAGTTTTATTAGCATATTGCGTTTGATGGTTTAACTGAAGGAGTACTAGGTCGCATTTTAAGGCCAAAAACAGGGTTTTCAAGCGTTCGCCTCAATGAAGTACTAGGAAACAGCACGAACATATGTATTTCAGTTTAAGGATAATTGAACATAAATCTTGCTTTCACAAAACAAAATCGAAGGCCTCTGATTGCCGACCAATCAGGACGACTTTTCCAAAAGTGGCACTATTTTACTTCAAAAGCCTACTCTTCCCTGAGTTTTGAAGATAGCAGAATACTTTTATGCTTTTATTGACCACAGAGAACGTTGAGCAGAACCCAAGTTCCGTTTAACTCAAAAAATTTCATCCGGCGCTTAAATGAGCAAAAAACTGTTTTTTTGGTCTTTTTTGAGTGCCTCGGGGAAAATACTTTCTCCTCCTCCTGGATTTTGCCAGCAGAAACATTAAAACTGGTATGTATACGATCCTTAAGGATACGCGCAAAACCCCAAGTTCCACAATTTGCATTTTGTATCTCGTCTTTTTTGGAAACCGCGATTCAAATTATCAGAAATTTCTAAAATTAGAAAAAATTAATGAAATATTTTTCAAATCGCGATAAAAATACTTTTTCATGACAAATGAAATTGAAAAACACACTTTCTTATAACTTATTTTGTCCATATTTTCAGAAAAAACATTTTTAAGATAATCTGAGAAAATTTCATGTCCGAGTCTCTAAATGCGACCAGTACTCCCTTAAGGGGGTAGCGGTAGTACTCTTTTTAGGGTACATTGAGGTGTAAAAATAGTACGACATTGCTTGGGAACACTCAGAAAGCATAAATTTATTAAAAAAAAAATTAGAATAAAAAGTTCGAAAGGGGGTTGTGGGGATAAATAAAGCAAAAATTGAAAAAAATAGTTTTTATTTTCTGGAATAAACAAAACAAAATCTGAAAAAATTTAACGCTCTGATTGGATTAGTGGACGCGAGAAATCCCACCCACACACTTGTGCATTGCATTGGTTGATTTTGATAACGATAAGACCTCTCCGAAAAAAAAATTCTCAAATTAATTTTTTTTTATGGCCATATTCTTCAGCATGACGAAAACCAACAAATCACCAGAAAAATGTTGCAAAACATGTCAATTTCGGATTAAATATCAATTTCGAAAACAAAAAAACCCGAATCTTTTCCAATTTTTTTTTCAGCGTGATCTCCGCAAGTTCCTACAGTACTCTTTTTGGATTTGTATGAAAATTCGTCTCCAGAGTCTCACAGGACCTTTAAGTTCATTTCCTCTAGGGTCATAATTTCGGATACAAAAATATGTCAAATTTTGCTATGAAATGCGTCACGGAAGTAATGGACTTTATTGATCACGAAATTCATCTTAAAAATTTCCAAAATATTCACAGTTGGTGCTAGAGCGCAAAAACAGTAAATCCTGAATTTGTTATCTATTTTCTCCCACCTGAAATTATGTCAAATAAACCTATTTTCACTTATAAAAAACAAAAGAATATTTTTCAACGGTCAAAGCACAAGAATATGCGAAAACTTCATAGTTTTCAAAAAATGTATGTTTGATTTAATGGAAAGCAAACTTAACCGAGTTAAAGCGAATTTATCATTAACCTTTGCTATATCCCCTTAGGAAGTAGATTGTTAAATTATGATTTGGTCTAGTACATTGGTACTACTTAAACGTACATAATGTACTTTAACGTACATAATGTACTTTAACGTACATAATGTACTAGACCAAACCAGAATTTAACAATCTACTTCCTAAGGGGATATTGCATATGACTGCTAAAGAACCAAAAAAAAAGTTTTTTTAACCGACGAAACACAATGTTTTTTGAAAACTTCATACTTTGGAAATTTTTCTTCAATTTGAAGCAAAATTGACCGAGAAAAAGTGAATTTCGTGAATAAAGAACATATATTTACCGGGTTTTAAAGCGGGCACCAGTGAGTCACCCTTGACTGAAATCGAGAAATTTTACTTGCAGTTAAAAACAAGGTTTTAGTTGCTAGTATTTTATTTCTCATTTATTCTTATCAGCCCGTTATCCACCCTTCTAGTCCAGCTGAAAAAGTGGACAATTTTCCCCAGGAATTCCAACATTCCACACCCACAACCTCCTTAAATCGATTTTCAAAAGTTGCACTTAAAAATTCTCAGAGACTCAACCCGAATGTTATTCAATAAATAAATAAATTTAATTAATTACCGAATATATTATTTAATAAAACCAACTTTGAACCCAAATTTGATAAAGATAAGATTTAATAATAGTGCGATCGAAAACATGCGATTAAAATTTATAGAAACATTTTATCTTAACATGACGTACTGTTAATGAATCTGCCACAAATCTACTAAGCTCTTTTTTTGATAAGTTTTAATTTAACCATATGTTCTGAAATATTACTTTCCACAAGTAATCTAAATCATTGATATTCAGGAATAATCGCCGATTCTAAATCAGTGACCTTTCAATTTTCAAACCTTCAATGTAGGTATAAAATCACCAGAAGAAAATATTTTGCCATTTTTCTGATTCATGAATATCTGATTAAGTCTTTCAAAATATCGCTAAAAAGATTACTCTTGAAATTATCCAAGTAAAATAATTGGTCCATTAGCATATTTTTGCTTTCTGTAAACCGCGCTCAAACTTAATATACGCTTTTAAGGTTTAAGCATATCCTCTATTCACACTTTTGTTAATATCCTGGCCCTGATTAGGAAACGTAGTGTGTTTTTAACTAGTAGGGCCGGGATATTAACAAAAGTGTGAATACGGATATAAGTTTGATAGTATTATGCCTCGTTAATTGTTTTCATAGCATAATTCATTCTGAAAAAATCCATGATAACGTATGCAGAATACGGTTTTCTCTCGTAGAAACAATAAACTATACCTGGTATATATGTTTGCGTAACTTTGAATAAATTATTAAAGTTATCTTAAAAAATAATAAATTTTTATTTATGGAATAAAACACACTTATTTATCAGAATAAATTAATACTATCATAATAATTATTACAGTTAATCATTATTGCTCGAAAATTAATTGGATTTCACAGGCATTTTATAAAATCGACGATCAGTTATCACCCAAATTGTATTTGCAAAATGCAAACAATTCAGTTTTTGACTGATAATTTTTTATTAAGTTAATGCGTCAGTATAGCCTTGAATAAGGCGATACCGCAAATTTGATTTTCAATGTTTATGAAGGTAATAAACTTATATTTATAAAATTAGACAATTTGAAAAAATAAAAAAAACGCAAAATTGTCCCTGATTTAATTATTGCACCATCTTGTTTCGAAAAAAAATTATAAACAGTCAATTATAACCATGACAAATGATATGAAAATTAACATCTTGCATAAAATCTTAAAAACAAATTAAAATTATTTTATTTATATTATCTCAGTCAACCGAAAAATTTTGATATATTTTTTCACCATACAACAGTTTTGGAGGAGCAGTTTGAAAAACAACCAAAAATGGCTTTTAAAATTGCATTTATCATTTGTATGAAAAACTAAAGTACTAAAATTTATGGAAAACATACATTTTCAAACAAAAACTGAAACCGAGTCTGACATGGTCGTGTTAGACGACTGCATTTTTTACACCGCTGATTTCTGAGGTGAAAGTGAAAACTAGTATAATCGTGTGTAACGTTTTGAACAGCTCTGTTTTAATGTTTATAAAGATGTTTTATAAAAAAAATTGTTCACAGTTTTATAAACATTTTGTGATTGACATGGCGGTGACCGCTAAACGGTCAAACTTATTAATTTTTTAAGCTTGAGGATATAACTTATTATTTTTATTATTAAAATATATATTTCGACAAACAAGTTGTCATCATCAATGCTATAATACAGTATCCAAATGCTGTGCAAAATTTTTAAAATAATAATGCATACAATTCATAAAAGCAGAAATTTTCATCGATATTAAAATGAGTTTGAGGGAATGATTAAAATTTTTAAAAATTTTGCAGAACATTTTGGTACTGTATTATAGTATATAATTTATAGCACTGATGATGACAACTTGTTTGTCAAAATATATATCTAAATGATAAAAATTCACTTTTTAAAAAAATAGATGAATACATCTCAGAAAGAAACACACTATTTGCAAAATTATGCATTTGTTGTGCGGTTTTTAAAACGCAGTATTCTCAATGTCAAAGCTTTATCTATAGCTTATTATGGGGTTTGAAATTGAAAATTATAAAGTTTTAAAAATTTGGGTCTAACGTTATTGCAGACAAATTCAGCACCGCTCAAAAGAGCACTTAAACAGTATATATTGAAGCTGGTTTCGAAAAACGTTAAATTTTATTACTGCATTACCAGGGAGGGTTATGATCAAAAATTGTTCACAGACGATAATCAAAGTCATTTCATTTTCTGAGATTTTACATAATAATGTTTAGTCTTGAATAAATTCGACATTTTAAAATAGAACTTCGAATATATGGAATGCTTTTTAGTCGTCAAGAAGCTTACAAGCTTTAGTCAAAGCCAAAATGATTTTTCGATTATGCAGAACAGGCTCGTCTGCGCAACAAAGAAGTAAATCTTTAAAAAAAATTTCATTTTGTTTGACGTAAAACACGGTGTTTGTTTTTAAAAAACCAGAAGTCGAAATCTTTGAATAAAAGTTATTGGACAATTAAGGATCCGGTTTTCATCATGATACGAAGCTTTCATATAAATTTAATTAAGGTTTACTTGGTATATTTACACTAGAAAAATGTTCTTTTCCAGGAGTTCTTCCATCACATTTTTTTGGTTTACTTGACGAACTCTTCGCATTTCCCTTCGGCATTTTGGAAAAGTCTTCGATTTTTTCTCTCGATGTCTCTTAGATTTCAGGGCATGTCTTATCGTTCATTTTCAAGTTGGGGGGATTTTAAGGGGATTTATCTATCTCTTTCTCTCACGTACAATCACGGTCAATATGTGATACTAGTTATTATGATATGCTTGAGGTGCCCCAGGGAGCGCCAAAACGTCATTGGAATTTAATTTATATATTCCATATGCAAAATATCAGAAGTTTTTTTTCTCGGTAGACTTCGTTTTTATTATTTTTGTTTTATTGTTGGCTTGATTGAGCATCAAGTGCAAAGTTAAGGAGGGTGCGGGGCTATTGTCACTGATAATGTTCTTTGAATGTTTCTTCTCGAATTTTTTTAATGTCACTTGCGGATCATTCTGAATCATGCTTAGCTTGTTTACGAGTTTTAGCAATTATGCAAGATTTGACCTGACAAAACTTTTTTAGAAAACAAATATATTTTTTAACATATTTTTAAGCCAGAATAAGCGTAATTTACGCTTTTTTGGGTTAAGTTTTGAACACTGTTTTTTCATTAATTGTCGGTTTAAATGTCGATGTTAATTTGTGGTAGATTTTTCAATATCAAATCATCATAAACACACTTCGGAGCTAAAAGCAAGAATATTTAAATTACATTTTTGGCCACGTTTTTGTCAAAAACAAAACAACCAATTTTTTTGTACTATTAATATGTTGAGAACATCGCCCTGCGCTCGATTCCCGAACTTACGCAATGATAAAGTATACAACTGTATCTTTAGACTAAATTAGTGGGCGTAATTTCCAGGATGATATTTTCAAGATAAGTATTGTATGAGAAATTGCTGAACTTTCAAGGATTAATTCCAGAAAACCTTAAAAACAGTTTCGACTGCGAAGAACCTATGTCGGTATTTAAGTTGTTTGTATTTATGAAACTTCTGACATAAGTCTTCTGTGCAAGCTTATATAAATTTGTTGAATTTCATACGCTTTTGCGTCAGCTTTGAGTTAACGGTCAAAATAAGGTACTGCTCAACCGTCACCCATTTAAACGTCAAATAAAAAAATCTAGAATAAACGCGTTTGATAGGACCAACTTTTACTGCATTTAACTTTAGTGCTTTTCACTATGGTGACCTGGTTCTAAGATAATCAAGGTTTATTTTATCAAACATCCTCAATATTTCTTGAAATCGTATTTTTAACCTGACTCACGCATATTTTTAAAATGTTAAAAAATAAGTTCAAAAGTCAAATAGTTTCAGTTTTGTAACTGAAAATAAGCATCTTTTGACAAGCGTTTTTTCGCAAAGGTTCAACAACTCCCTTATTCTTAGTAAGAATTTCTTACAATGTAAAAAATAATGAATTTGTGCACATCCGCAGCTTCATTGTCCAAAGTTTTTTTGTCTGATTTTGACGAGCGTTTCTCACGTTTTGTATTGTCACCAGAAAGTTAAATTGGGTCCTCTTGAGGAAGTTCTTTATAATTGAGTTTTCACTTTTACTTTCGAATTCATGAAAACAAAGCAATTTATGAATCAAACAAACTGTTATTGATTGATAACGCATTAATAACGAATTGATGACTTAATAAAAAATTATTTTTTCGTAATACTGTGGTGTGCGTCTATAAGGCCACCATTTATAAAGACAATATGACAGAAATTCGCCCAAAACCTACGCTTTTTGATTTGGTACGTCCCTCAATAAGGACAATATGGCGAAAATATTTAAAAGCGTCTTTATTCTGAAAATATCTATTATTCACCTCTTTTACGTAAAAATATGAATGAAGAGCAAAAAAAAGGTATATCAAAGAAAAATTTAGTCAAAAATTTTTGAAATGGAAAATAAGGACAATATGGCAAACACTAATCCAATAATAAAANAAAATATGCAAATATAAGGACAATTTACCAAAATAAGTATTTTTAGAAAATAAAAGGACAATTTATAAAATTAGACAAATAAAGAAAATAAGGAAATAGGATAGTCTTGAAATTTTTTGGAAAAAATTATGGTTATTAAGTAAAATTTGTACGAAAATAGCTTCAGACAGATTGCTAAGGACAATTTTAGAAAGAATTCACTCGTCCCTATAGACCTGTTCTGTGGTATCTGTTCATAAGGACAGGTAATATTTTCCCAAATTGTCCTGAGCAAAATTTTACCAAATTTTCCTAAACTTATTTTTCCAAATTCTCTTTATCAAACTGTCCTTAGCTATTTCGCCAACTATTTGTTTGAAAACCATAAATTGTCCAATAATATGAAGACTTTTTTATTTTGCTTTTCAGTTTTTGAAAAAGGGGGTATATCAAATATGTGAAAATTCAGAAAATTATCTCGATAATGATTTGGAGAAAATTAGGACAATTTGGGTAATATTAGGACAATTTGAGAAATATAAGGACAATTTGGGGAAACAACACCATTTTATCATATACGGTATATTGACAAACCATAGAGAATTGGCATTTACTAATCAGCCACTGCAGTGGCTGACGGGCGGGTGGGCCGTATCTGACTGCGGTCGTACCCGAGTAATATTTCCCAAATTGTCCTAATATTACCCGAATTATCCTTATTGTTCTCAAATTGTCCTGATTTTCTCCAAATTGTCCTTATATTTCTCAAATTTTCTAATATTACCCAAGTACAATTTGCGGAAAATAAGGACAATTGAGGAATATAAGGACAATTTGGGAAGTATTATGACAATTTGGGAACTATCAGGATAATTTGGATAATATTACGACAATTGAGAAATATAAGGACAATTTGGGAAGTATTAGGACAATTTGGGAACTATTAGGATAATTTGGATAATATTACGACAATTGGGAAATATAAGGACAATTTGGGTCATATCAGGACAATTTGGGTGATATAAGGACAATTCGAAGATTTATAACGTGAATTGGAAAAAATAACGACAATTTGGGAAGTATTAGGACAATTTTGAAAATATTTATACAATTTGGGAAAATATGGAAAATTTGGGGAAAATAAGCATAATTGGGAAATATAAGGACAATTTTGGAATATAAAGAACTCTTCAAACGTTTAAATATAAAAATCGAAAAAATTTATTTAAATTTTTTCTACTAGAAATTCGAAAATTTAAATTTGAAGAATTAAAATCGTTTATTTTAATTCCAAAATTGTAATTCCAAAATTTTTATTCAAAAATTCGAAAAATTTAAAAATTAAACAATCGCAAAATAATAAATTTGAAAATTTTTATTCAAAAAATTAAATTCCAAAATTCAAATTGTACCTGGTAGAGAGCGAAGACGATATATCAAAAATCATGCCTGGTCGTGAAAATGTATCACTACGTCACAAATAGAGAAATCTATTGATTTCATTAGTAATTTCTAGAGAATCCAGTGATTTCATTGGTCATTTTCTATTCTTGTGACCAAGGGCGAAGTAAAAACAATAGTTATATAAAAACCGTTTCTAGAGTTAACCCTCCGAAGCATAGGAAAAAAGTTCCACCGAGACACGAGAGCCTTTCAGGAGGTTTTTCTTTGAGCGCTGTGAACAGAAAAATCTTATAAGATCAACCTTTAATTTTTTCTTTATGATCAAGTTGAAGAGTTAAATTTTTCATAAAAAATATCATATTCTAGAAACTCTACCGCGTGAGTTTCAAGTAGCGAAGAAATTTGTGTTGAAATGAAAAGCATTCTCTTTGTGTTATTAAACAATAAACTTAATTTAGCCAATCAGCGCATTGACAGAAATGGAATGTGGCAAATATATAAAATTAAACTAACAACTTTTAACAAGTTATTAGTATATATTGAAACATATTTGAAACTCCTGACCGGCGACAAGGTTGTAAACTTCAATATGTGTCTAATTTATCATTCTAGTTTTTTTAGTTAGAAACTCGCGCGTAATAAGTGGCCTTCTAGAGACCAATAGTTCGTTAACGGGTAGCTGTAAACAATTAATTCTACTCTTAAATAATAGAGAATTAAATTAAAGATTAGAAAATCTGAAATTTCCCAACTCTGGAAAAATGGCTCATAAAAACGATTCTCACAAGATCGATGAAAAACTGAAAAATCTAGGAAGTTTTAACCTCTAGAACATATCCTATTTCCAGCCGAACTCCATCTCAAAAACATTAACTATCTCTAGCGCGTGTTCGAATCCCACTAATGTTGTCTAAGTGATTGCTTGAGTGATTACACACCGATCAAATTTAGCGGTCTCAATATCAAGCACCCTTGCGTATAATCATACTCAAGACAATCAATAAGACAACATTAGTGGGATTCGAACACGCGCTAGAGATAGTAAACGTTTTTGAGATGGAGTTCCGTTGGGAAAAGGTTATCGAACAATTAATATTCAGTAATGAAAATTCAAAGTTGATATTATCAAAAAATAACTTATGATAGTTCGTGTGACTTCAATATGTTTATAATTCTCTTAAATTGACCTAAAATTATCTGTACCTTGATCATCTATTGCAGATATCAAGAGACAAAACAGTGGGTGACGAAAATCTAGTTCAATAAAACGAACCATTTTGAATCCCCCATATTTGATAACCAACCTAAGTTGGAATCAATTTCACTCAGAAAAATCAATTCACTATTCCGAAAAATATTCAAAAATAGAAAATTTTATCGATTTTGAGTAGAGAACTTGGAAAAATTTAGATTTATAGTTTAGCTTATAGAAAAAAAATATCTCATCAACAGATTTTCATGCTAAAATTGATTGGTAAGAATAAATGTTTCATGATTTAGAGTATCAAATAAACTTGATAACTATAATTATTTTTTATTACTATTAGTTATCTATTCATTTAGTTTTATTTCCTAATATTACACTAGTATTACAGTTAGTGTATAGTTCTGCTTCTAAAATATCGATTTTGTAAACAAAGCCCCGAGTTTCGTTTCACCTCAAAACTCTTCATTTCAATTTTTATTTCTTCGCTCCTTGAAACTCACGCGGTATGTTTAATTCTAGAATTTTTTTTTTGAAAAGCAAGGTTAATTAAACCCGTATAATACCTCTAGATAGGCTGCAGGAATTGTATGTTTATCTCAATAATTTAATAGCAGTGCTCTGTTCTACACAATATTTTTGTCTGATTGAGTATATATGCTGGGAATCAAAATATCTTATTAAATAAGTTCAAAACATTCATGAAAAAATCACGTTTTTTGGAAAAATTTGTTAGTTTTCTCGATTCAATAAAATTATTTGATGATTATTACAAAATTAAGGCAAATATGGTATCAAAGCACCACTCTGGCATGATTTTTTACAAATTAAATATTTTTTCAAAACATATCATGTTATCCATTCTTATATCGAAATAAGATATTTTGAAATTTCAGTCCTAAAGAAATATTTTTGCTACAGATATGTCCAGAATACTGTTGTTTGAAAATCGTACTCATAACACTTTCCTAAAAACTGGCTTATTTACAATTTTAATTCCAGTTTTGGGTCAAAAGTTATTTTTTCGGAAGTAAGACTTAAGCAAAAAATCGCTTTTCAATCAACTCGCCATAAAATTTGAACCTTTTATCCGAGAAAATTTTAGATAATATTTTTAGATTCACATTGTTAAATTTTTAAATTGAACCGAAAAAGAAGTTTCTGCGATAAGTTTTTCCATCATTTTTGGCTGATTTAAAGTGGCCTTAGCCTTTCAAAAGGCTCTATGCCTCGGAGGGTTAATCAGTGATTAAAAAAGTGTTCCAAATAACACAAAAACCCTTAGAAAGTACGTCTAAAAATAAGGGTTTGCAACCATTATTTTTGTTCAATCTTTCACTGTGAGTAACCGCTTGGGTGGTTTTTTAAGAAGAGATGCACGATTAAGAAGGGATGCAGGAAAACCGTTCAGAAATTTTTTCAAAAATTGGTTATTTAAAATCGGCGTAAATATTAGGCCCAACACCCTCAAAATGTACTTTCGAAGTAGTTTTACTCAGCGCGAAGTCGGCATTATAATGAGAATATAAAATTCATGGTACACTTATGCAAACGACAGGCGCTAGATTAGAGACTTATTTTTGCGATTAATTTTGACCCCGAATTGTAAGCGAAATCTTTTTGACACATGGTACATTTTTGAATATTAACGTCACTTTTACCATTGATAAGAAGAACATTGATATATTCTCATATCCCCTATTCACACTATGTGGAATATCCCGGCCCTGATTAGTAAACGTAGTGTGTTTTCAGTAGTAGGGCCGGAATATTCATTATAGTGTGAATAGGGAATATACATTCAGGTGGACCCGACAAAAGTTTTTTGCCCACGGTAGCCGATTTTTTAGTAAGTTCTAGGTAATCATGAATATAAATGATTTTTTCAAAAGTGTTCGAAAAT
>SCLH01000949.1:119784-155673 GCA_004367855.1 Oikopleura vanhoeffeni | reverse complement strand
AAGGTTGGTTCTGTTAGTAACAAATGTTTTTGGAATATCATCTTTGGTAGTTTGGCGGGAAATGGCCTCGGAAGAGGCTCAAATTTGCGACACCCACTCCCTTAACCCGTTTTTTTGAAAAAAATCTCAAAAGCAAAAAAAATCCTTCGTCTTAAAATGACCACAAAAAAATTCTCTACAAGATAAGCCAATAAAATCGGTACTCATTTTTTACTCTCAAAATTTTCTTATTTCAAATCGTCTCATCTGTTGGTCATAATATGATGTTTTAATTTTTTTTGTATGATTTAAATTGATGTTTTGATATCAAATATATATAATCTGCATTTTTTCTAGTAAAACTACATTTTTATAAGCTTTCTATTTATTTCAAATCATCGTCAGATAAGTTTTTTTTCACTGCGAACTTTTTGTGAAATGTTTTTCGCAGGTTAGAATCGTAATAATTTGGCAATCAATTTATAGTGGGCCTCGAATTGATTGGCAAAATAGAGGCCCACTATTTTCATTCTAAGGAAGTATACTCAGTAAGATTTGTAATACAAGTACAGAGCAGGTTAGGTTTTTTAAATTTTTGTTGCTTATTAAGTGTAGGTTGAAGTTGTGTTATGCATAAGCTTTCGTAACTAGTTATTTCGTACCAGTTATTCAAACCAGATTTTAAACATTTAAAATGTGATAGTAAAACATTTCTACAATTTGTATCGTTCGGAGTGATACCGTATTTTAATTCACGTGCGTTAATGTAGGTTTCACATTGGGAAATGTGTAAGTAAACATGTGATCTGCGACTTGGGTTTCGGTGTTGAAATACCCTGCTTTTTTAAAAATTTTAATGTTTGACCAACATATGTGGATTCTACACATTCACATGTGAACAAGTAAACGCTATTTGGCATCAAAAACATAGGTTTTACAGGTTTTAATCTAGGAAGTATTATGTTTTCCAAAGTGATTGTTTTATAAATGATGTTTACACGAAAATTAGGTGTGTATTTCGAAAATATATGTTTCATTTTATTTGTTACTTTGTTACATCTGAAACTCGTGAACGGGATGCAAAAAGTATGAAATTTTAGTTCTGGATTATTACGATCTGCTTCACGAATGGCTTTTTTTGGGTCAGGTTCAAAATTTCTCACTTTAATTTCATTAATTTTACTATCAACAATTTTTTCTGGAAATGAGTTTATCAAAAAAGTATTATTCAAATTTCTGAGGGCCATCTCTAAGTTTTCGTTGTTACTTATACAACTATTTGCCCTATAAATTTCCCCTATTAAACATGAATTTTTATTTTGGAGAGGTGAAATTGCCTTTTTATAATTAATAACAACATTTTCATGTTTAAAAAATTGCTTGAGCTGTTATTTATGAAAACTGTGGTATCTAAAAATTTTATAGTATTTTCTTTCATTTTTTCGGAAGTAAATTTTAAAAAGGGGTCAAATTCATTCATTTTGGTAAAGATTTTATTTTTTTATCTTTTTCGTACGATTAACAGGCAGTCGTCTACGTATCTTTCATAAAATAGTAAAATATTTTGGTCAATGTACCCTTGAATTATTTCAGCTTCTAACATATTTTAAAAAATATTACTTACTTATAGCTGATGACAACGTTCCGCCCATGCTGAGTCCCTCTTTTTGGCGGTAGAATCCTTGAAGTGTTTCAAAAGTATTGAATTCTAATAATACTCCAAGTATAAAGTCTTTAAAAGTGTTTTCAGAGGGATATTGTCCTAAATTGTTATCTTTGAAATAATTTTCAGGGTCTGCGTAGATCTCGTTTACTATGTGATTAATTATTCTTGGGACATTTATGCTTGTGTATAAGCTAGTGGCGTCGATATTGAATATTTCATAAAAGTTGGTAAAGTTTGGAGTTATTTTCAAAAATTTTTCTTCGAACACTTTGGTGCTTGAGAGAGAAAATTTGCATTTTTTAACAAGTGGTTTCAAAATTTTTAATAACTATTTTTCAGCCCCAAAAGTTATAGAAAATAGTAAACTAACAATTGGCCGTAATGGCATGCCTGGTTTTTTCATTTTAGGGATACCGTAACCTTTTTTGAAAGATTCAGTAGGTTGTATTAAATCATTATCACTTTTTGATAAATATAGTTTTAACTTAAAAATACCCTTATGAAATTTAAGAATGTTTGATTGAAGTGGGTTTTTTGAAAGTTTTTCGAATTTATCTGGGCTAAAAATTTGATTTAATTTAAATATGTAATCTTCGATATCAAGTATGCCTAAATCTTTGCTTTTATCTACCTGTAAGATAATAATTTGTATGTTTTGGTTTAAAAACGTTTTAAGATCCCTAGCGGCTGTTGACGGTGTTATGCATTTATTGAGGTTTTGCATTCCAAGGAAAATTAAAGAACGAATTTCTGCTATTCGAAAATGGTCTAATTTTAATTCATGAGCGTATTTTAGCTAGTTAGTATATATTGACTCGGTATTATTTAAAATGACATTTTTAAATGGCGTGCCTCCTATTGCGTTTTTGATACCTAAAGATAATACCTTTTTAATATTTTTCGATTTATTTCAAATCATCGTCAGATAAGTTTTTTTTGACTGCGAACTTTTTGTGAAATGTTTTTCGCAGGTTAGAATCGTAATAATTCGTCAATCAATTCGAGGCCCATTATAAATTGCTTGCCAAATTATTACGATTCTAACCTGCAAAAAACATTTCACAAAAAGTTCGAAGTCAAATAAAATTATCTGACGATGATTTGAAATAAATCGAAAGCTTATAAAAATGTAGTTTTACTATAAAAAATTCATATAATATATCTCGCCAACAACCAAAAAATATAAATAATCGTTAATTTGCATTGCCGAAAACGAGGTCGAAGAGGTGGCAGGACAATTCAGGGGTATTGTTTGCCCCCCCCCCGATTTAAAAATATTCGGGGGCAAACAAATTCTGAAAAATTCGGGATGATAAAAAATGGGTAAAATCTGTTTGCCCCCGAATTCTGTCAATTTATTGATTTTTTCTTGAAATTCGGGGGTATTTATATTTTTGCTTTTATTTGCCCCCAAATAATCCAAAAAATTTTTTCAAAAAAATAATATTTTCGATTTTAACTCTATGCTGAAAGTATTAGATTTAGGGTTAGGTAAACTCGTGTCCAGTGTACACGGTAGGGATTTTTTTTACCATTCAGGGGGTTCGTACGAGTTAAAAATTCATCAAATATGGAATCTGGCTCCATTTTTAGTGGAGCTGCTATATTATCTGATCGAAGAAACAAAAATATTACTTAATTTATAAATTTATCTATATAGAGATATCTGCCCCCAAATTTTCCCTAAAAATGCCTTTTTTCGTAGAATTCGGGGTCAAAAACAACAAATTTCAAATCCCCCCCCAATTTTCGTAAAAAAGGCAATTATTTGTAAAATTTTGGGGCAAAAGAATAACAAATTTCGGGGGTGCTTTAAGTGCCCAAAATTTGTTCGTCGTGCTTGACTTCATTTCACACCTGTCATTTTTTTCTAAGCCATTTTCATAGTTATAAATTACCGAGTGCCCAAAATTGGGCACTTACAGCGCGCACTTTAAGTGCCCAATTTTTGGGCACTCGGTAATTTATAACTATCAAAATGGCTTAGAAAAAAATTTCAAGCCTCAATAAATTGGGCACTTGAAGCGCGCGCTTTAAGTGCCCAATTTTTGGGCACTCGGTAATTTATAACTTTTATTTTGATTTGAACTTTTTTGCGAACTCTTGTTATGACGCATCATTCAAACCAAAATAAAAGTTATAAATTACCGAGTGTCCAAAAATTGGCCACTTAAAGGTCACTCCAAATTTCAAATACCCCCGAATTTTCGTAAAAAAAACATGCCCCGAACTTTTTTTGAAAATTTAGAATTCGGGGGCAAAATTTTGTTGTTGTTTGCCCACCAATTGACCCCTTACCGTCGAAGAGTGAACATTATTAAAAAATAGTTTAAAATTGCGTAGGTGGATTCTTTTCCCAAATAAATATTTTGAACTCGAAAAAATTGTAGCTGGAAGCTTATTTTTTTTTGTTTCTGGTCGTAATATGGACAATATGACTTGAATTGTAGAATTAAATTCGCGCAAGAATGTGGACATAAAAACACAAAAATCTCCGCAAAATTCTTCATAAATTTTTGTTTCCGATAATATTCTTACTTTTTAAATTCTTCTTTATAACTTCGTTTTGGTTAATAGTCGAAAAATCCACCGTGGGCAACCCTACATGTCTTATTCCCAACCAAAGTGCCTCTCAGCCGTAAATACAGAGTCCACATTATTAACATTTAGGCTTTTAGAAACAGCTTATCCGATTGAGTTCTAAGATACCTCAAAATGACCCTAGATATTTAGACCATTTTTCAGAAATCATTTGCTTTTATTTTAAGTTTTTGATTTTAAAAGTTAAAAAAGTGGTCTGATTCCAACCAAGAACTTAAGGGTATCCCGGCTCCTACATTTTATGCAGTTATTATTTCATGTTCGATTCCTTATTTGTACACTTTCGCCGTCAGTCTAATAATGGGCCAAAACCACATCAATCTTTATGATCTTTAAATTAATTTGAGATACTAACCGTGTGAGCACAACACTCTATATAGGTGACTGCATATTTAATCATCTAAAATATGCAAAAAAAACACCATCGTGAATTGTCTTCCTACGAATAACATTCATAAAGAATTTTGCACGGATTTCAAACAAAGTGACTTATTTTTTTTTGGAAATTTTTTCAAATTTTACGGAGTTGATATTTTGAATTTTTTCAATCTTTTACCTCTAAAAAATTAAAGCGACCTATTGCGTCAATTAAATTGAACATATAGCCAGTTTTTAGAAAGTTTTGTCCATGTTACACTCAAAACAACAGGATTAATTGGATATAACAGAAACGATTATTTTTCTTTCAAAAGTGAATTTACAAAAATTTTCAATTTTAAGTATTTCACGAAAATATTAATTATAAAAAATTAATTCGAGCAATTAAATATTGCTCAAGACGTCATTGATTAGTATATCACCAGAATAAACTCAGAAGTTGATTATTGCTTCTTTATAGCGAAATAACCATTTTTTATGAAAATTGTGATTTTTTCATCAAATTTTAACTATTTAAAAATTAATTTTTGATTCATTAATATAATAAATCCAAAATTCAGAAAAAACGACATGACCTAGTCCAATCCTTGTGACTCGATTCCATACCAAAATATAGTGAACACACGTAAGCATTGTATCACAGTGATATGCTGTACCTTCTCTTATCCAGTAATTTCTCAGAACTAAAAATCAAAAATTCTGAATAATCAAATGCGCGATGCAAAATATATCAGTTTGAACTCCTTTATGCAAGAAAAAATGAACCTCTGAACTACCTTGGTCTTCATGTAATACCGCTTGAACATCACTCTATATATAGGTGGTCGGCCTTCGCGGAACTTTCTTTTTCTGTGCTCACACGATGTTTTTTTTATTATAATTTCGCCCGCTAGGCGGAACTTAACATAACATTAAGTCATACAAATCAATTATAAGTTCATAAATATTATTTCACTTTTGCACACATACATGACATTAATTTATCATCGAACAATTTCACAAAATCAAGAATACTCGTTGATTATTTATTGCTGACATACGAATTCGCAAACTTCGCCGTCGCCTTTGTTGGATCATAAGAGTCGAAAAATATGATAATTAATACGTATACTTAATTATAATTAAATATTTTATTGAGAAGTTTTCGATATCTATATCTCTGTTACGAGAAATAGATATTTTTTAATTGTCTGGTACATTGGTAATACATTTCGCTACTATATGTACAAGACCAAAATCCAAAAATACTATTATTTCTCGTTAATGGAAGATCATTCTCAAAAAATTTTTACAATTTACATTTAGAGGCCCGTGCAATTCTGGCAGATTATGCCTTTTTCAATTTTTTTTGTCTTTCATGCGGAAACTTTTTGCTAGCTCATAATTTTCGAATAAAAATACTTTTAAAGTAAGTTGCCACTTTGAGCTCACTTTTTTAATCTGATTTTTTGAACCGATTATTTTTACTTTATGAAATCGTCTATTAAAATAAATACACTGCTAAAAAACGCGCGTTTGCTACTTTAGAGTGTCTTAACTTACATTAAAATTTTTCTTCTATATTAATCTAGAGCTTCAAAAATGATCTCAACACTATCGACAATTCATAAAATTTAATTTTTATATGATTTCTTACGTCAAATCGAAAATCTAAAATTTCTTAAAAATACGAAAAAAAACGAAAATTGCACATCCGAAAGGAATATTTATTTCTAAGTTTAATTTTATAAATTTCTGAGTGGATGGTCGGCTTACCAATTAACAAATCTCAATGAATAATTTTTTTTAACTTTTTGATAACGCTCAAGCTATATTTCGCGCAAACCGTATTTTCATCAAAAAAGTATGATTCAGAGTATAAACAGAGCGAAGAAACAAAACGTTAGACATGTTCATTCAATAAGTGAACATTGCTAATATTTTCAGCTAAGGATTCCAAAAAAAATCAGTTTGAAAAATTTACCAGAAGAGGAAAATTTTTTAAAATACTTTCCACAAAAGTTTCGACCAAAATCTCAAAAGGTCATATGATTTTCTCCAATAGCATATTGAAAACTATTCTACACCTACGCGAAAATTCCAAGATAGCCATCATTTGAAGAGTTTTTCGTTGATTTATAACAAATAATTGCAAAATATATTTACACAAATAAGGCATTTTTGATAAGCTTGGATTTCTTTTCAAAAAATTCTCCATAATTGTCGAAGTCGATTAATCTCGAACTCAAAATTTTCTTAAAGCAATAATTCGAAATTTGTAGTACAAAGTTCTGATTATGAAATATCATTTTGATGTTATATATTAGAGAGCATAAACAAAACCAGTAAAAAGGTTTCTTTCATAAGCACCAATATCCGCGATCATCCTATCTGTCAAAGCACCAGGCCCTACCACATAATAATTAACAAAGTCAAGTTAAAACCTCACTCATCGACTATTTATATCCCCCTGAGCTCAAACCACTTTTATAGGCTCGACTTAANGCCACTTTTATGGCTCGACTTTGAAGCTCTATTATCCGAAAAGTATAAGTGCTTACGATAAAATTATTTTTCAGTCCTTCAGATAAAGGTTTAACTTAACTTTATGGATGAATATATTTAGATAATAAACACTTCGAGTACTTAATTGAGGCTGTGGAATAACGAAGTTGACGCACACTGTTCCCTAGAAACAACTACGATTTTTTTATATCATATTTTTATAATATGAAAATCAAATAAAAAAGAATTAAACCTTGGCTTTCTTGGTCTGGTCTCCGATTCAAAATACCTTATCGGGTTCGTCTATAAAACGAAAATTATCTCCTCTGAAACGGTGGAATTAATGGTAAGGTAACTTTTATTTTAGGCGCCCCCTCTGCAGCAGAAATCGTAGTAGCTATCAAGAAACGGTTTTTTGCATCGTGTAGCCAGCAAAAATTAAACCTCAAAGAATCTTTTCGATTTTTAGACTCTATCGGTTTACCTGTAATCAGCAGAAAACACCGGTAATTTTTGGTTTCAAGAGAACTGAATGTATTCTATATGTTAGAGATTAAAATCTACGGTACGTTGATTTTAATCTCTAAAAACAGACAAAAAACCCCTAAGTCAGTTTAATAAATTATTAAAGTGTCAATATGCGTGTTCGATTATTGACACTTAATAAAACCTGAAAACCCCCATTTTTATTTGCCATAAAACCATAAAAAATAGAATGTGGAAATTTTACGGTCGAGTTCTGGCCACCACTTTCTCGCCAAAAATACCGTTTCGACATCTTGTGACCACTGTTTCATAAACTGTATAAAAACCAACTTGTTTTCTGAAATAGACATCAAACCTTAGAAATAAAGTAAAAACAGTAACTTGTAGTTATTATTTGAGTTTGCAGCAGGAGCAAACTGATTCACTGGTGTCTGAATAAAAGAACCCGAAGGTGATTGTGAGCCGAGCTAGACGAATAAAATTAATATTTGAGCCGATCCAGACAGATAGAAGAAATTTTGGAACTAATCCAGAAAAAAAACAACAAAAAAGAAATATTTTGAGCCGATTGCCGACCCAGAAAAAAAAATCCAAAATCCGATTGCCGATACAAAAAACCACAAAAGATTTTCAACCGATCCAGACGACAATTGGCTGCTTGACCAGAATTTTTATTTCGAATTTTTTTCTCCTCATTTTTTAAGCTCTTTCTGTGCTCAAATATACCATTGACTTGCTACTAGTTACCGAGTTTGAATTGAGTTCCACCCTTTCTCTCTAAAATTACACTTCGACACTTAGGTGCTCATACCGTATACCTAGTTGAGAATAGAGTGTTTTTTTGTTAGTATTTTTGGCTTAGTTACTACCGTCATGAATTTTTGAAGCGATTTTTTATATACAATCTACGTTATCTTTTTGCAGTAAAGATAATCAGGAAAAGAAAAACTCCCAAAGTTCGTATTTTTTGGTCAATTAGATAGAAATATATTTCGAGTTTTGCTACTACTCAAGCTAATTTTTTTTTTGCGTTTAGTGAGTAAACTTATTGCCTAAGATCAAATGATAATTCCTTTAATCAATATGTTGCATAAATAAGCTACCTATTATCTACCTGCATATGAAATGTAATACGGACCATTGGACTAACTCATTATATGTCATATTCGATATTCGATATATCCAAAATAGCTATTTTCTCTACCCTTACTCTACTTATAAATATTAATAATTAAGTACCTTAATATTTTGTTAATACTATGTATATAAATAAATTACAATTTTATTATGAGCTTTTCAGGAAAATTAGGGCTCCTGCTACCCCTTTGGTATAGTATAATAAAAAGTAGATAATTATCAATATAATTGAAATTTATGAGATTTCAATTAATTTATAGCAATTACCACCTACCTACTTTTTATAAAATATTAAACTAAAAGGAGCTTATTATTTACGCAAATAAATATTTTTCTTGAGTCTCAAAAATAGCCCCCTACCCTCTTATAATATAAAGTAGGAATTACAATTAATAAATCATTTTTGAGTAATCAAATGCCCCAACTACCCTCTTATAATATATTAAGTACTCATTATAATAATTAAATATTTTATTTCGAGTTGTCAAAATAGCCCCGCTACCCTCTTTATAAAATACATAGAAAATTAAAACGCCTCCACAATAATTTTTGAGTCGTTAAAATAGTCACAATAATTAATAAGTATTTTTGAGTAATCAAAATAGCCCGTACTACCCCTTATAATATATTAATACTCATTATAATATAAAAGACATTTTATACTCATAATACTTATAATCTAACCCCAAAAAATTTGTATAAGGATAACTTTTCAAAAGTAATTTCTGACATATTAATTTGACACCCACACCACCTGGTGGAGTAAAGAGCACTTTTGATTATTTGCACTGGAACATCATAGAGACCTGAAATTATAGTTATACTGGTAACTTTAAAAAAATTTAACCATCATTCATTGACACCCGACCTCCACCTCGTGGTGTAAAAATAACTTTTTAAATCTCAAAACTGGAATATCATGGATATCAAAATAAATGCTGCCAAAAATTTTCTCTTGAAAAGTTACCCGCCTAAGTATAATTTCAGGTCTCTATGATGTTTCAGTGCCGAGAATCAAAAGTGTCCTTTACTCCACCAGGTGGTGTCTGGTGTCAAAATTAATCATGCCAGAAATTTTTAACTGAAAAGTTACCCCCAAAAAAATATTTTTAGGGTTAGATTACGAGTAGTTCTCTTGAAACCGCAAATTATGGGTGTTTTCTGCTGATTACCGGTAGAGTCTAAAAATCGAAAAAAATAATTTGGGGTTTAATTTCGCTGGCTACACGATTCAAAAAAACGTTTTTTGATAGCTAGTACGGTTTTTGCTGCAGAGGGGGGGCGCGCATGATAGTCACCTAAACAATATGTCTGCTTTTTATATTTCCGCTCCGCTTGATGAGCACTTTTTCTGTTTTCAAACAAAAAGAAATAAAAAAGTTCTACATTTAGTAGAAACATTATTTTTTTCAAAGATGGTCAAGAGTCTATTTAGGAATTCGTCTTGAATCAAGACCAGGCTCGTAAAGGGATGCATCCCCGACCGGATTTTCTATCCCAATCCCCATTTTTTCACTATCTTTTGCTTAAACCTACGCAAAAGAGGGATGGAAAACCGACGCAAAATCCATCCCTTTGACAAGCCTGCTCAAGACGAATTCCTGAAAACTGAGTATTCTAGACCTTGTTTTTCACGAATAAATTATGATATAAAGCTGATAAAGAAAAATTTCAGCGAAATTCAGAAAAGAAATATGATAAAATATATTTCGAAGGACTAATCACAAAAAAATATTTTCATTTTCCGAAAATTTATCGCCAACTCTATGGCCGATTTGAACCTTCAACTTCTATTTCAATAATATTTGTCGTTTGAAAGCCATTTTTATGGCACTATGAGTGAGATGGTTAACTTATGTAAATCTTAACAATTATCTTAAAATTTTCTTTCACTAAATCTTGCTAAATTGTTTAGCCGTACGGTCCACTGTTCAAAATAATTTGATACAAATTCGAAATAAATGTGATAAATATTGTTTCATCATATTGCTTCCCTAATAAAGAGCCTTTTTCGGCTGTTTTTTCAAAAGACGAATTTTGAACTTAAAAAAAATCAGATCATACGAAGGAAGCTAACAATCAAAAGAAAAAACTTGAGAAGTTAATCTGTCTCAAAGCAGCGTCCTCCTTAATTTACTGAGAATAATGAACTGTAAAATTGTGATTTAAGCGCTTTATACCGTATTTAAGAAAAAGGCGATCCTCAGGGTCTCTGCGCGATTGCGTTTGACCAATAAAGGCATCGGAAATAATGTCGTTGACCAATAAAGGCGTTGCAACTAAGGGTTGAAATCAAATCCGCAACGAAAACATAAAAAAAACTTTTTATTTTTTTTATAGTTACGTGATCGAAATATAGTGATTTTCAAGCGAAGTAAAGGGATCGAAATAAAAACTGGTGGACGATGCTGCATCGTCGATGGACTATTTTTCAACATTAACTCTCACAGATAAAATAATAGTTTCATAGCAGTAAACCTAGAATGTGTGCAAAACTTTTGAGTTTAAGTTGACGTTATCATTCTATTTTCGACGTTAATTATAATTCGTTTACTTAATACCATAAATAAGCTATTTTTAAAAAAGTTTGCTCGACTGCCGACACCTCAAACGCAAATCAAGTTAGATAAACCTAGCAACCTGCTAGTAGCAAGATAATCTAACGTCTTCTGACAATGAATCGCAAATAAACTGTATTTAAAATATACTTTTAAAGTTCATCTGGAAAATATGTCTTAGGCACATTTTAATGCTAAAAGAGGTTTATTTGGACAATGATCTCCGTCGGGATAAAAATACTTATTTTATAGATGACCTTTATTTAATCAACTTATGATATAATCGGTGATAATAATTTCGAGTTTTTTTTCTAAAGAACGGTTTGTTGAACTTTTAAGGAGCAGTGTACGCAAAAAAAGTTGGCTGAAAATTGTATATAATATTGAACTCGTCTTAAAAAATGATTGGTCATGGTCTCGCGGTTATCCGACAATAGGTTTTCCGTCAGAGGTCGTGAAATGTTCTAAATTTGAGCGAATTTCATTTGAACAAGAATCTTACAGTTTATTATCAATTTATTTATATTATATGAAAATTGAAGAAATACAGTAGACAACCTCGATTTATGCAGTGATACATCTCAAATCACATGCGCTGAAGAGTAAAATATGATGAACATAAATGATCTATAGTTTATGATACCGCCATGAGCTGTTGGCTACCGTGTATCCCTTTAACACATTAATGATGATCTAGGAATGTGCGGTTAAGGATGGCCCCATATCCCTCCAAACACTTCTTAACCCGCAAATTCCTAGAGCATCATTAATGTGTTAAAGGGATATTTAGAGTTAAAATAATTATCCGACAGAATCTCCGATGATTGTTTTAAGGTCAATTTTAATATATAATTTATTAAACTAAAATTAAACTGTGAGATCTTTCTTAAAATGAAAATTGACGAGCCTGACGAACCTATTGTTCGATGATCGCGAGACCACCATTAATTTTTTTTGAACGTAGTTTCGTATTTCATCAAATTTTCAGCCAAGTTATGTTTTCTGACACTACCCTCTTGATTTTGGAATTATTTTCAAAAGTTTTGAAAGGTTCGATTATCGCTGGAAAACACGTTTTCAAAAGCCAGATAATCATTTTTTTAAGAATAATTTTAAGTATATTTAGTAATCGGATTATTATCTAGAGTTATAAATTGATTTAAACATCAGTTAGTCGGCGGACCCTGTTTTCTGCATATTGTTTGGTCTAAGACCCACCCCAACCAACCATCTGGTTAAACTCGATTAACGGACTAGTGTCCGCTAAAAAAGTTTCGTGAAAAATCTGCTCTAGACTAATTTGACCAAAAAACATATTTTATTTCCGTCTGATGGCGATCGCATTTCCGGTTTTGGCACAATGAGCCGTGAACTCGCAGTCATTTGGTACCATTTTTGTCAACCAATAATACGATCAATTTAATTAAGCTTTCTTTACTCGAAGTTCGTTAAGCTTCAAAAAGTCTTCGTTACATTTTTTTTTTCTGTATTATTACAGTTGATAATTTCAAAATTTTAAAAATTCATCACTTCAGTATCATTTTCTCAAAGACAGTATCTCGAAAAAATTATTTATATATTTATTGAGTTTTGTGATAAATTACTTTTCTGACCCAGTGTGATAAGAAAAATACCGTCAATTTGCTTGTATAGTTCCATTATTTCAAAAAATTTCTCTCAATTAAATTCGTTATTGACCTGAATCAAGTCACCTGAATCCCTTAAAAATTACCGTTTCTTATCAAAATTGAATTCAGTCATTACTAATGACTCATTTATCATTTAGTATGCCGACCGGCATTTATGATCGTCAATCATTGAGCAATAAATGCTGCCGAAATAGCATAATACTGTTGCTCAAAACCTTACAAGATGAAGTGTTCGACATTGATCTTCGCTAATGTAATTTCTTTTTTAGATGGGCCAAATTTGTCTGTGTAACTACAGACAATCCATATCGCCTTATCACACTTTTGTTCCAATCCTGGCCTTACGTTTGGAAATCACTAAATGGCGTGGGGTACTCCCTCAAAAACACACTACGTTTTCTAATCAGGGCCAGGATTGGAACAAAAGTGTTAAGGGGGTATACCGTATACGTTAATAAAATCCAAATGTACGGCATTTAGGTTATTACCAAACTTACGTAACATCTAGAATAGACGAATAATATGTTAACGTCAGATGACGTTACACCTGGCCTAAAATAGACCACTTTTTTATTCAATTTTTTTACAGTATTTGTTTCAAATCAACGAAAAAAACTGTTCAAAATTACCACTTTAAGGGAGTACTGGTCGCTGGCTTAAGGAGGCCTTAGTTGAAATGTAAATGCTCCAAAATGACCCGCGTGATAACCAAGTTAACAACCGACCAAATCATCAAAAAATTAATTTCGAAATTTTCGTTTTTTTTAAGTATTTTTTTCAAAATGAAGTTCAAAATAACGTTTGCTTTAATTCAACCACTAAAAATTCAAAATATCACCTTGAGCTAAGCCAACTTTCTGATCAGTGATGCAGTAGCTTTCTTTTGAGCATACTTACAAAAAAATTGAAGCATTTTTTTTTCGAACATTTTCTCGTGAGTCCTTAAAAAATCATATTTCGAATTTAAGGTCGAAATCGCCATACGGTCTCGAGTTTATTGTTTTTATTTGTATAAGCTAGCTTAGTAAAAAAATAAATGAATTTTATAATTTTTCCGAGGAGGAGATAGTTTTTCCGTCAAATAATTGCCAAAAAACGGTGGTTTTTCTAGAAAAACTATAGCAAAATTAGAAAAAACTAGTCGAGTTAATTTTTTGTCTACCAATTCTACAAGTTAGATCAAAATTTCAGCCAATTACAACACAAAACCTAGGAGGAGATAGTTTTACAATTTTGGTTTGTGTCCTTTTGTGTCGCTGATGTGTGGGGGATTGTATGCATACAAACAAGTTTTGTTACATCTTGCACGCAAGTTAAAGGCTAGTTCTACAAACTGGCTAATCTCCATATTATCACCGACGCCCTAGTAGGCTTATATTTTATCGAGAAAAATCAATTCCAGCGATTAGTACCTCCTCAACTTTTCGCGTAGGTGACCACATATTTTCTCTTTGTTATTTAAAAAATCATATGACACATTTTTTTGGGACTTTTGGTCGGAACTATTTGGAAATATTTTGAAAATTTGCATCATTTCTAGTTCAAAATTTTCCAAACGATTTTTTTATAATCACCAGCTAAAAATATCGGGAATGTCACTTTTCAGTTTATTTCAATATGTACTCGTCTTGTTTCTTCGCTCTTGTTCATACTCTAAATCATAATTTGTTAAATGAAACTACGGTTTGGGAGAAATCCATCGAAGCCCTCTTTAATCAAGAATAAAAAAAATATTCAACTGAAACTTGCCGTATAGATAAGCCGTCCTGACCACTATTCAAAATATATTTTAATGACCTCATGAAAGAAAAATATTTCTTTTGATGTGCTGGAATTTCGGGTTTTTCGACTTTTTTCAAAATTTTATAATTTTTATTTTGACGTAGAAATCGTATGAAAACAAATTAAATAAATTTTAAACGGTGGTCAGGAGCATTTTTTGAGGCTCCTATTTAATTGATTTTAAAAAATACATTTTAATGTAATTTAGACACCTTCGTTAGCAAACGCGCGTTTTTTAGTGTTTTTTCAAAAGACGATTTATAAAGTGAGAATAATCGATCTGAAAATCAGATCAAACGAAGTAAGCTCAAAAGTGGCAACTTTTGTTCGAAAATGTTTTTATCCGAAAATTCTGAAGTGGCAAAAAGTTGCTTATCAAGAGAAAATAAATCAAAAAAGTACAAATCTGTCAAAATGCACCGACCCCTTAAGTCAAGGTTAAAGCGAGAAAATGTTTGGCAAGGTTTTTTTAGACAGTCGAAAAATAAGACTCTAAAGGCTGATTGGCAGAGCTGTTCGTAAATAATGTTATTAGCCTGATATTAAGCAAATCCTACTCAAGACAATTAAATGGCCGTTAACCAACAAACCATTATAAGTTATAGCTACATAATGTGAACAAACTGCTCACCGGAGTAGTTCTTGGGTGAATCATCAATTTTATTTCTTTTAGTAGAATTTCTTCGAATAAAATCACTTTTTGTCTCGACGCTTCTTGAAACTAACGCGTAAAAAGGTCACCATCTGACTTTTTGAAAAAGAGCATGAATTGACGGGTCAGAACTTATCGAAAAAGGGTGAGTTAAGCCATTGGTGTTGAGGGGGTAGCTAGAGATAGCATTTATCTTTACACACCTAAGGCTTGAAGTCACTCTTTTTCATAAGTTGAAACCCTAAAATTCATGACCAAACCTATGTACCAATGAAACTATAGAATCTGAGATGGTGAAGATATGCTATTTATATTCGTAAACTACCCTTTAAACCTCGACAAAATGTGATTTGGAAAGATTAATATTTCTGAAAAAACAATTAAGTAAAACTCGAAAAAAATGGTTTGTTAAGAATTTTTAATTTCAGGTCTTAACTCCTAGGATCAAAATGTAAAAATTGTTTGCTAAGCTCATCGAATCAAGCTGTAATAAGCACCACACGAATTTTCAGCATGATGTTTCTGGAAACGGGAATTTAAGCTCCATCGCAAACGACACCGAACAATTGAAAGTGAGACAGAACAATAACCTCTCAAGATTATTGAACGCAAGCTCATCATCATGTATTTGATCAGGTGTTGAATCATGTATTAGAACTATGTTTTTGAACTCCTCGCTGGATTTGAATTTTCTCGATAAAAATTAGCCATTTGGGCTTTTAGGATACTAATCAGATCAGCCATCTTGTGAAACTATCCTTAAACTTGTAAAATGCAAATTTAAATTTTTTTAACGCATACATTCCTTCACACATAAACGCCACAAGAAAACCTAAGACAAAATGGTAATACCATCTCCTCCCAGGTTTTATCTCAAAATATGTTGAATTTTTGACAAAACTTGAAAAAGTGGTAGGCCAAACTTTATTTTAGGCATTTTTTCAATTTTTTCTTCATTTTCTCTAGAATATGTAGAAAACCATTTTTTGGCAATTATTCGTCGGAAAAACAACCTCTTCCAAGCAAAATTTTAAAATTCTGTGAATTATATTTTAAAGCTAGCGAACACAAAAACAAACTTTATCTCAGGAACTTTTTGAGATTTCGACCAAAAACAAGTAACCCCTTAACCTCATAACCATTGTGAGCACAGAGCCTACATATAGGCTCAAGTAACCTTGAAACGCCTGGTCCCGATTTTATAGGGGATTGATTTTTACAATTTTCGGCTCATGTTTTAGTTCCAAATAAATTACTTCGGAACAAGACATAAAATACAATTGTGAGATCAGCCAGTTTTAGGAAAGGTGTTTTGTGCATGCATGAAAGTTAAAATCGATCCGTATCTAGGGACAAATTTTTTTAAGATGTAAAATTTTAAAATGTTTAATTTGAGTATTCCATGTTAACATTTAATTAATATTCAATTTAATTTAAGCAATCAAAACAAGTTCACAGTGTTACTTGACCACTATATCCTTTTACCAACGGAACTCCATCTTAAAAATCTTTACTATTTCTATAGCGCCAGTTCAAATCCCACTTATGTTGTCCAAGTGCTTGAGTGATTACACACCGATCAAATTTAGCGGTCCCAATATCAAGCACCCTTGCCTATAATCATGCTCAAGACAGTCACTATAACAACATCTGTCTTGTATCTTTTAATTACAGAATTGCTGTTAAATAGCAGTGAAAACTTTATAATAAGCAAATCTAGAATCTGTGCAGAAACTTTTGAGTTACAGCTGACTTTATAATTGTACAAAAGGCATCAGGAGTTTCCAGAGTTGTGTGTTTAAAATGTGCGTCTCTCACAACAGCCCCATTTTTTTTTGTTTGCAGTGCTTTTTTTATCCCGCAAAAATAGTTGACGGTCATTGGTCAATATCCGGAATGACTGTACCAAACGAGAAAACTCAGGCGGTATTAAAGTTTTCTGGATTTTCTTGCTAAAAGTATCAAAATTCGAAATTATCACTAACTCACGGTTTTTAATATAAAACTTTGTTTGCTTGATTATTCTGAGTTATATCATATAACTTATATGTTAATAATTAAGTAAAGTCGCTTCACTATTTGATAAATTAATTGTTCCATAAAGCCACGAAAATTTTACAAAATAATTTCATTTTGGAATTTTCAGCTTTAGTTTCAGCAAATTTCTCCCTTTGTTCTGTTTGTTGAAGCCCGTCTATAAAACATCCCCGTCAAGTACATTTCATTTTTCCCAAAATTCCCGCATACGGTATGCGGCATACCTCGAAAACCCCTGGTTGTATTAACATGATTATGTGCAGTATCTTCGCCGAGATTAGGTTCATAATACATTTTTAACCATTATTTGGTTTTCCGCATATATTTTGTGTTTGGTTTTCGAGACATAAGATAATGTATTTGCAGCTAAGCATATTAACAGACATTTTCAAATTAAAACAAGAAACCAGTTTGACGAAAATTAGGCAAAAAAGTAGGTCACTAATCGAGCGTCAGAATAAAACATCGGCGAGTATCTACTAATTCCATAAGAAATTACATGTTTTTTCCTTGGTCTCACATCTACGAATTGGTTAATTATATTTAAATAATGAATTTTCTCGATTTTTTTGGTACGAAAATTTCTATTTATTTAAATAAAACCAAAAACCGCGCCGCGCTTATACAAATCAAACAGTTTTTACGGCATTATCAATGTATGAAATTTTTTGACTTATTGTTCCTTATGCAGAATTTCTTGTTAACTACGTCATACTTTTATCATATAGCTTATATGATTTAACTTATAGCATATATATGTAAAACTAAAAGGTTGTGGTTTAGCGTCAAAACGATGTTATAAAAAAAATCGCATATTTTCAACGACGTCAGAGAAAAATATAAATTGAAAAATGTAATCATGCTTTGATAATTATGTGATCTTACACAAAATTGTTGGGACTTCAAAATGAGTCTAATTAAAGCTTCGTGACATGTAAAGAAAATGAAATATGATTTTTCAAAGTTGGTAAGTGCCGAATCGGCACTGCCGATTGTCTGGGAACATGGTTGTTTTGAAATGTATACGGGTTAAGTATCAGATAAACATAAAAAAGTGAGTGACCTGGAGCAGCAATTGATTAACTTGCAGCATTAAAAATATTACACTATTGATATTATCCGAGAACCTTTGACAGTTTTTTGATTAATTTCCATTCGGAAATAATAAAGAATCTCTTAAAGAAACCTGTTATATAATCGCTGTCGACATACTGTGCCTAAAAATGCTGACACTAGTGACTTTCATCAAGAAATAAAAGTTTGTAGTTTAATCATTTTGAAGCACCGTGCGGCATCTTCGTGCGTATTGGAAAATAATTTGAAATTATTCATACTCTTGTGAGAAGAGAGCCCGCATGTGTCCAAATTTATATAGATTCGCCATATTATAAATAAGAATATCTGAGCAAGATTTTCACAGATCATATACAAATATAAAAAATGAAATATTTTTCTTTAATTTTTTGTTTGAGTTTTATTTTTGGTTCCGTACTTTCAACTTCAGGTTTTTTATTTTCTTTTCGCTTTTATTAATTTATACCGTTTTTAATTTAAAATTTCTGCGATATTTCACTTGTTGAAGAGAAAAGTGATATCAAAATTTCATGAGACCGCTTTACAAGTCATGAAAAGGAGCGGTACTACCGCTGCGGTAGATCTATTTAAATAACCAGATAGGATCGAAAATTAAAAAAATATAAAATCGGAAGACAAAAAACCTAATTGGATCGTGAATTTAAAAAATTTATCTGATCGGAGGTTCAAAAACACTCAGAATCGGATCGAAAATTTAGAATGCCTGATCGGATTTGACTTTATCGGATTGGAGGTTAAATTAACTGATCGGATCAAAAAATTTTTTTCGATTCGATCTGATTCCATCGGATCAAGATTTCCCGACCGCTGAACTATCACATGGACTTTTTATTTGCATAAAGCATTACTTCTTTTGAAAATTTCGATAACTTTAAAAGCGGGCAATTGAAGATATAGATCATAAGTAAGAAAATTAAGCTTATTTCGAACGTGTTTTTCTAATTTTGGAACCATGAAATAAAAAGCTACTGTTCTTTTATTTTATTTTTCAAAAATAATAACCTCGGAACATTTGTTGTGAAAATATCTTAAAATGAGTCCCTGGCGCGAAATTAAAATACCTTACAATTTGGCGAATGACAAACTGAGCGGAAAAATAAAATATGCGAAGTAAATCTACAAGGTGGCGCTCCAGCGATCTTAAAAGTTAAAACCTTCTTGCTCGGAAAATTTTTTTATAAATAATTTGAAAGTAATGCAAACAACAGTTCATGTAAGCCAATCATCTTCACCCCCTAAACATATTTGATTCCGACTTGTCAACCGTATACGTGTTTGAAATTCGTATGATTTATATCATATAGTGCAATGAGCTTTTCATCATAAAATTGCAACCGCAAGCTTATTGGCTATACAGTATAGTCTTAACTGTATAGCCTTTACATTAACTCTGCAAAATAAAGGAAAAAATCTTGTCGTTTATTTACGGAACATAATCAGTTTCGAGTTATTTTTTAACATTAATGAATCAGTATATCGGCTCGATAACGTCAATTAAAAGTCGATTTTCCCTGCTCAAAGATTGATCCAAAATTACACTTTTCGATAATTATCGGTGACTAAAATGGATTGTTCCAAGTTATGGCCAAAATTTATTTGACGTTAATTACGTCAAGTAAAAAAACGCTGTCTGTTGGTATCTACTAGACAGAAAAATCTACGTTGGGTTACGTTCCGCGAAATATTTTTATCAAAATTCATTTTTCCGGCTATGCATTTTCGTCATTTTCGATACTAAAATTTTTTCCTAAACTGACCAAATTTTTTTCAAAATTATTCGAAAAACTTTTATTTTATCTAAACCCAAATTTGTTGCGGTCACGCTCTTGCCGTTTTTAATTGAGAAAAATTAATATTTATGCCGTAATCATCGAGTTTGAATACAGAAAAAGGAGTTTTCTAGAGTAATTTTCTGACCACTAGGGACCCCAAATTTTTTTTGTTATCATTTGGGTCATTTTATTTGATTACGATAACTTGTGTGAGGTCAAAGAACTTTCAAGAAAACTTTAAGTTTGGCACATGGTTCTCCCGGTCCAAATCCTAGCTATAAACCTTTATCACACTATGCTTAGAGTGCGTAGCAACGTCGATTTTTCAATTAATACAAAAAACTACTTACTCGTGCATCTGGTGGGACAGGACTCAAATCCTCATTTTTTATTTTACGATATAGACATATTATTATGCCCAGCAGCACTTCCAGAGGTCAAAAACTTCATTAAGTGGTTAAAATTCATTTCCGAAAATTGGATTATCATCTGGCTTCGAAAATACAAATCGCGCTGTGATATGAATGTATTTTGCGCGCCGTGAGTTCATTCCCAAACAAATATTTTGTGGCCCTTCTATTTACTTGGCAAACACAAATGTCGGCTGAAATAGTCTGAATCAAATTGGGCTAACCCAGTCCAACACAACCCAATAAATCAGTGCCAAGTATTATTGTTTTTTGAGACATAAAATTAAGACTTTTTTGGATTAACGGTCATTTATTTCGACGATTCGGCTAAACAGCCATTATCTGTGGGGTTAACTGAATAAGGTAAAAGAGAGACAAACATTTTGTAAGAAATAAATTCAGCGAAAAGTGCATTTTTTGCAGAAATGTATTTTTTGTATATTAGTTTTTAAGATATCAGGCTCATTTTTTAGTTCATCAAAAAAGTGTGAGCCGAAAAATAAGTGAACTTTGGTCGAAAATAATAAGATATTATAGTATCTGCCATTTCTAGACTATTAACCCTCTGACTCAGAGGCTCTGAGCCACAGAGCCATTTAAGAAAAGACTAGAAATCGAACGTTATTTCTGAGGAAGTCACTTTTTAGGAAATTTAATTTTGAATCTCATTCATTTTTAATTTTTATTTCGACGTCTCTAATTTTTCCACAAGTGAATTGAGCTAAATATTTTTCTGTCTTCGAGAAGGTCTATTAGTGTAGACACTACCGGACACTTCATACCAGGGGTCGGCATAACTTTTGAAAAACCTGATCGGATCGAACTTGATCGGATAGAAGATTTTGAAAACCTGATCGGATCGAACTTGATCGGATCGAAGATTTCAAAAACCTGATCGGATCCAACTTGATCGGATCAAAGATTTGAAAAACCTGATCAGATCGAAAAAAAGTCGATCCGATCAAGTACGATCTGATCCGAATCGATCAGGTTATGCCGACCCCTGCTTCATACTACACAAGACTTAAATGAAAGCTCAAAATTTTCCGAGTTTTTTTACTCCCCCTCTGCAAAAAAACACATATTCAAACGCAAAACATGAGAATGACGAAGTGCACATATATCATTATCGCCTTTGGCCCGAAGCATACTATGTACGTATGTTTCGACCGAAATTAAACATTCAAATAAACACCTAGAAGTATTTTCAACTATTTAGATTTTCAGGTTATAAAATTTTGTGGTAATCTGCCCATTTTCAAGTTTTCGCAATATCCTAGATTAGAGCTGATCTTAACCCCCACCTGCACGAGATGTCTAACCCCCCATCTGCACGAGAGTGTTTTAGAAGACACACATAGACTACGTGACATAGATAGGGTGCGCAGAGGTCAAAATTCTAAGTTTTAAATTAAAATGATTGAATTAAAATGATTTTCATCTTACAAAGTGTTGCGCCTACGCATTTTTTTTTGTCAAAATGACCAAAATTTTTTCGGAAATTTTCGAACAATTTATTTATCCAAAAAAAATTTTATTCAGAAAATAGCAAATTTTTATGTGCACAAAAAAACTTAAAAATTGAGCTGATTATGCTCAAAAACGAAATAAGTGCTGAAAATGAGGGTTTTTGAAACTCATTTTCTTACCACTAGATGGCCCAAAAAATTTGTTTTTGTTCGGAATCGTCTTTTTCGGTGGCGATTACCCCCCGATAGCGAATAAATGTTTATCAACAGTTTGAGCTTGTTCCACTACTGTTTTAACTGCATTAAACAGAAAATTGCATCCAAATAATACATTTCCGGTCTGATGAGAAATTTCTAGAACTCACCAAAATTTGAAAAAATCAGGGGAACTACGGGGGATAGTTCGATCTTCCGGGCAAAATGCACCGTCAAATATTGGTTTTGTTTATGAAACACGCGTGAGCCAGGTGGGTTAACGAAGTATTTTCGAAAAAATCAAAATGTTAAAAATTATTATCTTTGAAAATGAAGGAACGAAAACGGTCACATGCCTAAAAAATTAATCTACATTATGAATCTGTATTATTATACAAAAATATTTACGAAACCGTTAGCAGAAACCAAAATGAAAATATAATATTATATCACTTTAGATTATAGAACACAGTCTGGGTCTTTGGAACAATTTATGAAGCGAGGATATCCAACCAATAATCGATTTCAGTCAATTGACTCCGTAAAACGTGCAGCAAATAATTTTTTTTCGTGAAGTTTCAAATTTTAACTTTTTTCCTTGATTTCAGAAATCTCTCAATAATACGCTGATCAGCCTTTAACAAAGCAAGGGCTTTGGTCAATTCTGACTTTTAGATGAGCGAGAAAGGACACTTATAGTTATCCTTTTCAGGCAACTTTAGTACTCAAAATTAGTCTATATTAGACAGCGACTATTAAAAGTCGACCAATAAAAATAAAATTTTAAACTTTTTAAAGATGATGCGCCAGTCAGAATACCTATAAATTAAACTGCATTTATGAAATATTTATAAGTTCTATGAAATATTTTGTCATTCTTCGATCCAATTTTATTGTGAATTTTATAAATGAACTGTCAAACAGAGTCTTTTATTTAAAATATACAAAATTTAATTAGAATGGTTATCAAGCATGAAATCATTTTTTGCAGGATGTGAAAAATTCGTAAAGTTTCTGCTATTGGGTTTTTGCAGTTTAGGACATTTCCTCCAATTTTGACATTGGAATCTCGAAATCGAAGTAAGATGGTCACAACTTGTAATTCATCAGTACCCGGAATATTTTTTTGAAAACATAAAATTTTGTAAATCATTGTGCCCAGGGCACAGTGCCCTAAGCTGACCGATCATGATTTATTGAAAAATGCGGAATCCGAGCATTGGTCGACCAGTTCAATGAAACTTGTCCAATAAAATTGGCTCATTCTGCAATGCAGGGCAATGATGCTATGATCCCATGTAGTTTGTATCCTTCAAATAGTCACGATATGTCAACCGAGGGTCCTTGATCCATATCNGGGGGGGGGTGAAAAAACGACGCTTCATTTCAAAACGAGTCATCCGATTTAGTTCTTAGATAACTCAAACTGAGCACAATTATCTAATTAATATAAACATTGAAAACTGTTTTCAATAGGACCAATGATTATATTATTTTTTAAAATCACTGAAATTGTTTAATTATTAGTTTTTGTTGAAAAATAGAAACAAAAAAAAGAAACAATGGTCTGATTTGGACCATTTTTTATTTTGTTTTATTCACTAGATATTTGTGCACAGTTCGAGCTTTCAAAAGCGTCCTTATAATAGAAAAGACACACGTAATAATTTACTGTTTATTAATGCATGTATACACATTTGCCCATTATTTGCGTTTACACCCCTCAAGAAGCACGTTGAAATATTTGTGTTGAAACTGTTTCAAATTAAACCATAAAATTACAATCGGCTCGTACAAATGGATCGGATCGGGATCGGATCGGTCGCCTTTTGAAAAATTGGATCGGATCTCGGTCGCCTTTTTGAAAGATTGTGATCGGATCGGATCGGTCGCCTTTTTGAAAAAATTGGATCGGATCGGGATCGGATCGGAAACCGATCCGATCCCGATCCGATCTCCGATCCAATTGTGCGACCCCTGTATCCAAGAACTTAATCGAATGACTCGTTTTCAAATGACGCATGGTTTTCCTCACCCCCCCCCGTGTTTTGAGGGATCAAAAAAGGACAGGAAGTCACCCAGTAGTCACTCAGAGTCACCCAGTAAACCAGGGTGGTTTAATTATATTTTCGAATGACCGCCTCTGATGTCATCCATTTAAATCACTTTTATGTACCAGAGTCTGGTAACCAGACTGATACAACACCTCTCTGGTTAGTGAGTAACTCTACCTTAAAGGGATATAGATAGGCCAGGCCTATTAGGCCTCACACAAAAATCGTTATAATGAATGTCATTGTTTTTTGAGACTTCTTTTCAAATTATTTTAAAAAATTTGACCAAAAATGAATGATTAAAAAAAATCAACTTCTTCTACATACTGTATTAAAGATTAAGTTGCTACCAGATTTAACGTAGAATAAATCTACTAGATTTCTAAAAAATAATTTTGACAAATGCGGAAAACAAAGATATAAGTAGATTTTTTTACTTTTTCGAGATAAAAGTAAACAGATAACATTTTATTTGAAAATTAATAGTTTGGGGTAACGGCGGGTCTTGCCGCGGCATGCCGGGAGCTTATACACTATTTGCCTTTGATTTTTCAAAAATGGAATTGACTAAAAATCTGATTTATTCAAATTATTTATAGCTTCATCCAATTAAACTTGGCTCCAAAGTGAGTACTGAATTTATCGTATGAAGATTGATAAAATTTTTTCAGTGAATTCACAGTTTCATCTTTCATCGTCTTTTTGCCCAGTCCGGTAACACCCTTGTATGATGGCATGCAAGATAACTCTATCAAGAGAGGATAATTGCGCTCATTGAACCTGGAGCCCAATCCCAAAAAATTCTAGAATTTTTAAATGTCCAAAAACTTTCAATTGTCTGAAATATCCCTTTATCACACTTTGCTTACAATGCGTAGCCACGTAGATTTTTCAATGTAATTCTTCTATTAATTTTCCTATTTGGCTACGCATTCTAAGCAAAGTGTGATTCAGGGATATACCGATTTCTATCCTACCGTGAGTTTTCAGTAATTTTCCTTATTACCCAAATTCAAGACAATAAAAACGGTTTGCGGTCGAAATAAGGATTATGGAAAATCATTAAAAAAATCCACTGTAAATTTTAATTTTTTTTTTGAAATTGACCTGAAAGAGTGAAATAGAGAAGATTAGATCAGAGTCTGCCGATCCCTGGCCACAACAACTGTTTTATGTTGTTGTTGATCTGACAAAAAAGCAATCAATTTTAATAACATCAATAATATTATCTATGAATCATAGACTATGATTGATCGTCTAGATTTTCAAAAAATATCTTCAGTACAGTCTTCAGTATATCTTAAGTACATACTGTATATATGGATCAACGGACCTTATAGTACAAATCCTAACTATTTGAAAATGCGAAATCTGAGCATTTGATTGGTTGATCCATTCCTAATCTGACCAATGAAATCGGCCTATTACGCAATCAACGGTTTTGATTGGGTGCTAATATCTTGCGTTGTTTGTATCATTCAAATAGTTAGGATTTGTACTCTGAGGTCCGTTGATCCATATGACATTGTTATGCAGCCTTTTCCGTATAGATTCGAAGAAAAATAGCAAATTCATATAGTATACCATGTAACATGGTCCATGTTTTTCAAATAACAGAGCGTAACTCAAGCAAATCTTCAATAAAATATAATCAGGCAACTTTTTTCAGGAAGAAAATAATCATATTACTTGAATACAGGGGGTAGGGAGTCACCTATTTTGGAAGGTCGAAAAAAATGTCGGAATTATTAATTTTTTTGTGTTCATATGATACCTTACCTGACTGGGAGAAAAATTTTCATTAAGGTACCCCAAAATTTTAACCCTTAGGCGTCCAAAATGAAAAACTGCATATTTTACCACAAAAATGTTCGTGAACACGTAATTTTTGACCGGAAGTAGACCCCTCTGATTTTTCGACCAAAAATTTCTGAAATATTTTCTCTAAATCAGAGTCAAAAAATAATGTTAATCACTATTTTAATTTATTTTTCATTTATCTCCGTTTCCGATTTAGTTGAGTCAGGTGACACCCTAGTAGGAGGGGTCAATACATACGATCATCATGCCTGGGTCACTTGAAAAACTTATTTGCCTGTTAAAAGAATAGGGATTAAGTTTTCAAAGTTACCCAGGCATAATGCAGCATTATTAATGCTCGATATAGCCAATATAGCCAAAAAATTTTTTTCAAATAAAAATCGGCAATATGCGGCACTGTGGGCGATATCGGCACTGTAGGCAATATCGGCACTTTCGGCGATATAGAGGCAGAAATAAATTGTTATGTAAAAAAATTTAAAAAGCGTGGCCGCTCGAAATGACGTCATAATTTCTAAATTATATTTTAATTTTATAAGAAGTTTTACAATAGGTGCAAATGAAGTAAAATACTATAATGTGGGGAATTATGTAGTTCCCTAAACGCAATCAAATAAAGAATCAAAACAATAGATTGATAAATTTATTTTGAAATATGACGTCATTGATGACGCATTCGAAGTGATTTGTAACAAAACTTCAAACGCCAACACAATTTCTTGATATTTTCTCTCGGCGATATTGGCATTTGCAGGAATTAAGGTAAAAAATCAAGGAATTGCATAACTTTTGTCGGCGATATGAGATTTCCTCCCCTCCTGTAAAGTAGTCTTATTCTTGACGGATTCTGTCGCGGTGGCAACAATTAAAACGACAATCACTCTTAAAAAAGAATTACTTTCGAATATTTTTTATTTAATCCTGATCAATGTATTAGACATGATTTTATGATCATATGTATGGTGCCTTCAATAGATTATGTATAACACTGTAATTCAATTGTTTGAAGACATTACTTAATAAATAATCGGCCTCCGTTTGAAAGGAAACAACTGTAATGTCCATACAGTTGTACAAAAAAAACACACCAAAGCACCACACAAAAACTTATTTTACTGAAATGAGAATTAAATATAAGCTGACTGCATGAACACCTAAGCACCTACCGCGTGAGTTGTGAATGGCGAAGTCGTTTGTTGCTGAAGAGGAAACACCCTTCTCTTGTGTCAATCAAAAAAAAATTTAATCGAGCGTGAATCATGCATAAATTCGCGTAGTGTTGATATTAATCATAACGAGTGTCCCTAGTTCGATCTGCTGAAAGATGCAAACAAATGGTCTAAATTAAAAGATTTCGATATGCAGAATGCTTAAATTCTCATGAAGAATAGCTTATGAAAAATCTTGTGCAAGAATTTTTAGAACTTAGAAAATTGGCTCCACCGGGGCGCCCTAAATTTTATCTCTAAATGACAAAATATGGTCTCCAAACCAAAATCTTCCGATATGCATCGAATTAAGAATTAAATTTCATGAAAAAATAGCTTATGAATATTGCTGCCAGAATTTTAAAACTTAGAAAATGGCATCAGCGGCGCCCTAAATTTTTATCACTAAATGCAAAAATACAAATGGTCCCAAGACCAAAATTTCGAATATGCATCAATATAGAATTAAATTTCAATGCAAAATAGCTATGAAACTATTCCTGCCAGAATAAAAACTCTATGAAAATGCATCACGGGCGCCTAAATCTTTCATCTACTTAAAATGCAAAAAAATGGTCCAAACCAAAAATTTTTGATATGCAACAAATATATTGAATTAAATCTATATGTAAAAACCCACAATTTTAGTAATTAAATTGGAAGATTAATTCTACGATCATGTAGGTACGTCAAATAAATTGTTTGCTTTGACATAAATATGATAGTTTTTGTAACAAATAATCAAGATAATTAATTTTATTATGCAAACAAAAAATCATCAATCTTTGTAAAATTAAATTCAAGTTTTTTAAAAATTGGCCCATTAAACCATCCGATGGCTTGGACCATTTTTTATTTTTTCGAAAAAATTTCTAGCTTGATAATAGGCATAATTTTTTGAATCAAAATTTTCGAAAAATGCTTTTTCTGGAAAACAGGGCATAATTTTTTTCAAAACTTTTTCTGGGTCAATTTTAGCTCAGAAACCAAAAGTGCTCCGAAAATAAATAAAATCTGAGTTGGTCGATTTTGCCGTTCCAACCTTATTTTACAATTACATCAAAAACTGTTAAATTTAAGCTCAAGGAACTCATTCAAAATCCCCCATTCCTTCGTTTTCTTTTTTCACACAATAAAAGCCATCTTCTCTTTGAGCGAATTTTTCTTCTACAAAAAATCTTTTCAAGCCTAATTTCTTTTCAATTTGTGTTGTTGCAAGCCAAGGCTGTTTTTTGAATTGTTCTCCATCAATAAGAATAAATTTTTCGCCAAAAAACTGATCGAGTTCGTAAATATCGCTATAGTGACCGCGAATGAACATGAAAAATAAGGGGAGTTTTTTCCATTCTTCAACTGAGCCAGTTTTGAAAATTTCGTCAGCTCTTGGGAGGTACTGAACAACCATTTCATCAAATGTTAAATTACCAAATGGATATAGTTCGGTATTGCCTGAATTTTTTATATAAAACATAATCAAAATATTCATCAAATTAATTACTTGGAATTTATTATAAATAAATGTAAGGTCGTACAAATTTGATAGTGTAACGAGCGATTAATCGAGCGACTTATTATTCTCGCCGAAATATGCGCCATATATGCGCTATATATCCATATGCGAAATATCAAACTAGAAATGTCGGGCAATGTAGCTACATGTAGTCTAGTTGGTTAACACGCTTAAATCATGATGACAGAGCCCTTAGTTCGAGCTCTGGCTTGTCTTTCATCTATTTCCAGGAATTATGATACTTAACAATAGTGTCGGATTTTCACTGTGTTTATCACTTTTAAGTGAGCGGAAAAATTGGCTGAATATTTGAAATACTGCTTAATAACTGCTTTTTTCGATAATTTTCAAACTTTTATTCAAGCGTTACTTTTATTCATAACTTTTATTCAAAAGGTATTGCATTTAGTGGTATCGCGGCCAAAATTATTTTTGGATTTTTAACGTCAGAATTTTTGAGTAATTAAAATATAATATTTTATTGAAAATTTACAATAAAAATGGGTTAACCATGAAAATGTGCTTTCATGATGCAGCGAATAAATAGACATTGTGTTCATTAATAATCAAGAAGTTATGTGCAAATGCCAAAATTGACATTGCACATAAATGTAATTTTTGCTCCAAAATGCAGGCTAGCGCCAGATCTTTTTGCAAAACATTCAAACAATGTCAAAATTCACATTATCTCGCGTAATCGGCAGGACATTTCACTTAATAATTGCAGACAACCTCAGCTGGATGGTCTAAAAAAAAAGTTGCCTGAGGGGATTTTCAATTTTTAGCAATTGGTAATGTTTTTCGTGAAATTTCTATACGATAAAAATATTTTAAAAACTAAATCAAGGTATTCATAAAAAATCATTATTCCGACTCAATGAGGGGCTCACGGGCCATGGGCAACGGCCCGTGGCTCATGGACTTTTCGAAATTGGAAGAGAAGTTAACAAACATAACATGTTTTTTTTAATATGTAAACTTCAAGATCAAGTTATGAATTTCAAAATGATCTATACATTTACAATCAGTTTATTTCGAATCAGTCTTTCGTGAACTTTTTAAAAAATTTCAAATTTAAGATTTGCCTGTTCACTTCCATAAATTTTAACTTGAATTATTATTGGTTGGAGGTCTTTTCTCCCGTCTTTTTTCAAATTTCTAGATCAATCGTTTTTTGGTTGCGATTTTGGCTATGTTTTTTATGTAATAATTTTCAATTATGGAAATTAAGAAAATTTTAACATCAACAAAATGTGATGACGCAAAACGGTGCATAAATCTTGAAGATTTGACTTTTCAGAGCACAATTTTAGCTGAAATTGATACCAAAAAAATGGCTCAGAAGAACCTAATAGGTTCAACCTATCTCAAAAAATCAAAAAATTGCATGGACACCCTAACCCTAAGTAGCAACCATTACTATATAAAATTTGACAAAACACTAAATAAATTTTTTTTTCTTAGACGGGAGAAAGAAATATTTTTTTTCTTCCGTCTTTTGCATGACGGGAGAAAAGACACAAGACCTTATCATTCTAACTCACTTTTTTCTTTATTGTGTTCATCTGTAACATGTGTAAAATCAGATAATAACCGTGTGACCGGATCACAAATAATATTAACAACAAACAAAGTTGTTAACCATTGGTCAAGCTTCGGTTCAATTTTGTCGAGCCATGAAATTTGTTCTAATTTTCCTTTTTTGAATTCTGCTATCACTTTTCGTTCGAAATCCTTGATTCTTGTTGCACTGACCCCTAATTGCGTTTTGGTAATTCTTATCTGATTTGGGTTAAATTTTAAACGCAATTTTTCGAGAAAGATTCGAAAAAGCTTAAAATTAAATTCAAATTTAAAAAGTTCATGAAAACAATTATAAATGTATATGTATATGTGATCACAGAGCATGTGAGTGCCTGAAAAACCAAAAACACTTGATTTGACTCATATCCCTTTATTACATTTTGCTTAGAATGCGTAGCCACAACGTTAAAATAACACGTTAAAAGGAGTAGTGGCTACGCATTCAAGCAAGTGTAATAAAATGATTTTTATGTTAGCTTAAATGTTAACTTTGCGCTCAAATATGTCAGTTTTATCAATTTTAAACACGCCTAGATACGTAACCTTTGTTCCGACAACATTATTTAAGAAGAGATATAAGCTTCTTTTTGTTGTGAATTTTTAAGTGAAAGTATTGTCACATAAGTTATGTGAAATAACTTGTACTGGTGAGTCATCGTTTTGTATCGGTTTTGAGCGGATTTAATAAACTAAGCCAAATTCTTTACTTCTTACCTTTTTTTGATCGGACCAGAGAGCATATCAGCTAAAACCATACAAACCGATGACTAAACCGGATATTTTGTAGAAAAAAAGTTAAAATTAAGTGGGTAGGTGTCGCTTTTTGGTACTTTTCAATCACCGCCTCAGAACAATTCTATGGCAGTTGTGAAAAATCTGAGGATACTGTTTGTAGATCTAGCTTTCGTCTAACGATCACACATTTCAAAGTCAACATTGTTACATCACACCACCAGGTGGTGAGGTCTATTCGAGAACACTAAACGTTTTATTAAATCTATCTTCTTTTTTACCCCACATACAAACGTCTCAAAATTACACAAAGTAGCGGATAAATGAGAACAAAAATGTGATGAGATGAATTTACCAAATTTCGACTTTTTTAATTCTAGAATCTCACTTGAACGCCGTTTTTCCAGTTTTTTTATTTTCAAACTCTATCTTAAGGTAGATAAATATAATGCGGTCAACTCATCTTAACGGTAGATAAATCATAATGCGGTCAATGTTGGAGAAGGAATTTTCGAATAATATTCTACAATTCTAGAAAATTGATTGAAAGTGAACCGGAAATGGACAAGTCCGAAAAAAAAGTTCGTCTGATTGGAACAAAATAACCACCAAATTGAAGTTGAGAATTCACTGATCAAAAATATTGCTCACAGTTAATCAAAATTTGCGAACCAATCAGCGTCAAATTCGATAATTGGTGTTTAACATTTTGCTTAAAAATAATTAAATTTCTAGAATTCGATTAAGACATTTCCGATAATTTTAATGTCATGCATCGTTTTGAACGGGTCATATTACCAATAAAAATGTTCATATCATGGTAGATACCAGTTTTTATGCGGGTTAATGCAAAAAAATATTCGAATTTTGAAAATTCTAAATTTTGTTCTAGATTGTTTTGAAAAAATTGATAGCCACCACGAGATTTCTTGGGTCAATTTTAGTCGTAACCGATATTAATTTATAATAAATTAATTCTATAAAGAGCCTAAAAAAAAACCGACACCTACCCCGTTAAAACTTTTTTCATAACTGCCATATTTTATACGAAATCTTGAAAATACATATTTTCATAAAATTTTAACTGCATTTATTTTCTTAAATGGGTACACATATTTGTTTTGCACCTAATCAAAATTTCCCCCTTATTCTCTCATCTTAAATTTAAGAAATGGTCGTTGAAAGTTATCCCTATAACCTGTGTGTTATCATTTTTGTCATCGGGAAAGTTGAGTTTACCAAGATAAGAACTAAGCTCAAAAGTGAAATTTTTGTTTCCTCGTAATTGACATTCATCGCGGGTGCCTATAATATCGGGATGATGTAGAAGGAAAAATTGAAGAGCTTTTGTTCCGCATTTTTTCTGTCCTGATATTATCAAATCTTTTATTGGTTGGCAAAATATATCTTCAGAAAAAAATCCACTAAGTTTTGATTTAATTTTGTTATTCTGCAAGAATTTCAAGATTTTTTAATTAATTTAACAATATAAATAAGTGAATTAATATTAATGGATCAAATTAAGACATTTTTCTCAGTTTGGGAATATTTTTGTTATAAAATTTATTCAACCGTAAAGCTAAATAATTATTATCGATAGTCAAAGTATGCCAAAAAGTTTGCCGATGTTGGACACTCTCGGCAATATGGGGACAGAAATAAAATTTTTCGTTTCAAATAGAAAACCCGGAGGCGTTCCAGAGACGTCATTGTTTCAACAGTTTTCCAATTTTGAAAGGCGTTTCACTATGAAGTGAATCATTTAATGAATCATTAATGTGTAAAATGCGCGGAAATTGAATCTTGAAAAATGACGTCATGTTATTTTTCTTTGATATGGGCACTTTTGGCGATATGGGCACTAGAAATATTTGAGACAAAAAGCGTAAAATTTGTCAGTTTTCCGGCGATATCGGCAGTTTTGACGATGAAAAGTCTCCTGTATAAGTAATATTTGGAAAATAAGTTTTGATATATTAAAAATATATATTAAAAAACAATTATTGTCAACCAAAAAACCCGGAAGCCTAAATTTGTTTTTGGTGAGAAATATTTCTTGATGTATTTGATCTTCATTTTTCAGTTGTTCGTATTTCTCTTTTTTATACTTCAGCATATCATTTTCTGATGATCTGAAAAAACTTTATGTCTTAGACGATGAAAAATTGAAATTAACCTGATTTTTTGAATAAATCTTTGCTGACTCGTAAGTTCTGTTTGAAAAAAAATATCCGTTAATAATTTTGAATATTTATGGGTTACAAATAAAAATATCATGAATAAAATCCATCGAAATAAAAGTCTCATAGTTTCAAATTCTGTTTTTGAGTTGAAAACCATCATTGTAAATGAAAACTTTCGGCGCCGGCTAATATGCATGACATTCAATATATTAAATTCAATTTAAATTCAATTTCAAATTTTAGGTGAGGCGTTTTCAATCGAAATTTGCTTAGACTTTAATATTATTATTGGAAAATATAAACGCCAAATACACAATTACCGATATTCGAGATTTTACATTTTTATTTGTGTTTCCAAAAACGATTGTTTGGTCTCCAGCTGTGACCAAACAACAGCATTATTTTAAACTCCGTCTTCCGACTTCAATAAATATAAATATTCTCCTATGCATGAAAAACTGAAAATCAGTTAATTCTTTTTGAGTTTTTGATATAAAGGGTAAAATCTAGAATTTTCTGTCAAAATTTATTTTTATATGCAAGAAACATGCTGGAGCATAAATTCAAATTGTGTAGAAAGATAATTACGAATCTTCCGAAAAATGTTTTTCACGAAAAACGAATTTTTGTTGCATAAAAATTTTAACAAAAAAAATTTTTGACGAAGAAATAAAAAATTGTGACGATAGAATACTTTGACGGAAAAATATTTTGACAAAAAGGTTCCCCCAAAATTCATTCAAAAATATACAATTTAAAAAAAATTTATTCGATGTATTACAAATTTGCAAGAGAAACCAAATTTCTTACTTATTTTTTTTTACTTTCATCAAATAAGCAAACATTCAAAAAAAGTGATGAAAATAATTCCCAAAAACGCAAACAAGAAGTTTTAACGTAAAAAATTCTATGGTTCACTTACTATTTACTGCCTAAACTCAGAAAAAAAATAAAAGAATGTATATTCATCAGAGTCAAGATTGAAAACCTGGATATAAACTGATTGTTAAAAGACATACTAATTTATTAATCCACGTTTCAATTTATTATCATTCTCAAGATTGACACTGATTGAAGCATATTTTACTTTATCTTTAAAAATATCAAACATATAATTGTTACTCGCGTTTCTATTCAACACAGTTTATTTAAATATCTTGACCCTACGGATGTAATAACGTTTCGTCTGCCACTATTGTTTCTCGGAAACATCCCTATCTTACCAATAAGTTTTTATTATATTTATTTGCTTTCTCGGGGTACATAATGGCTACAACCATTTGAACAGAATGTGTTAAGGGGGTGCCATAAACCAAGCAGACTGGAGTCGTTATAACTTACGAAAATAATAAGTCAGTATATTTTTTTATGCTTATTATAGTTAGCTGAACCGATATAAATGTGTTTCAGCTTGATAAAATTATTTTTTATTTATTTTAGGAAAGATTTGAGTTCGAGTTTTCATTTTTGAAATCGTAAAAATTTCAAAAAAATTCAAACTATTATGAAAATTTTCCGCATTTTTTGTCCAAAATTTTTTCTGATCGTTTTTTAAAAATCTATGAATAAAAACTAAAAAAATAGCCACTTCAACTTTTTTCATGCATGTCTACATATTTTCTGACTGCTGTTTGAAAAATCATNATACAAAATCTGACATCCCTATCACCTAATAATTTGCACGAATCGGGCATTAATTTAGCGAAACTAAGGTCCGATTCGTCCAATTAGTTTTCGACCCAATTAACTTTTCTGTTAAAAATTCTGCAATTTTTTTCTCATTCTGAAGACGCAAAACGCGAAACATGTCAATATAACCAATTTTTAAATTGAAATAAAATACAAGCGTTAGTGACTCTATGAAGCCCCAGACAAAGAAAACTTGTAAATCACCATTTTTGGTTTTTAGCCGATGAAAAAAATCTTCACTTTTCAAAATTGTAACTTGTTATAACCCACCTATAAATTCTAGAGAAAAAACCCTACGATATAAAATGAGTGATGGAGCTCGTCATAACATGTCCAGGAAGATAACTCACAGAAGCACCGATATGCTATGTGTAAAATACTCTGATGGACAAAGATCCACCTTCCTCGATAAAGAAAGAATAAGATGGGTGCTACTGGAATGCCACTCATTAGTAAGTACTTTAAAAAATGCCCTATATTTATTGGGGTAACCTCGTTACGTTTTTTCAGGACGAGATCGGCACATGATTGGCTAATTTTAATGGCTTTGTATGCCTTCTGTAAAATTGTGGCCTGATTTTTAATGTTGTCGTAAGGATTTCTAGAAGTTTCCGTTACATCGATAAGACCAGTTATATCAGGGTTTTTACCATATATTCAAAAATATGGCAAAAACTTCGTGCTAGCGTTATAACTTATCCGTATGTCAACTAATGAGTAGGTCGCGCGATTTTCATTTCTAAACTGTCGATGAAATT
>SCLH01000949.1:92267-111015 GCA_004367855.1 Oikopleura vanhoeffeni | reverse complement strand
TCAGGAACGTGCTTACAAAATTGACTAAATGATTGTCTCAAAATGTATCTACTCCCTGAGTTTTCAAAGTACTACAATCATTTATGACTAAAATTGACCGGACAAAACGTGAGCAGGTCATCTGGGGGCGTTTGAGAAAAATTCTAGGATTTGGTTTCAGAATCTTAATTATAAATATTAAAGTTACACATTCGAAACTGAAATGAATGTGCCGCTAAAGTAGGGTGGGAATGGCAAAATAAAAGTCTTCGGTTGATTTTCTGGTTATGGTTTCTCGAAACAGTTTAACGCTGATTCTCATGGTATTTCCCAAAAAATTCCAAATTGACCCAAAGTTTTTTTTTCACTTTGAAACTTCGTAAAATATCTATGAAACGGAAAAATCGAGGTTTTTATTGAAAAATTTTTCTTAGGGGCGGGACTGTAATTTTCCTATATTTTTAAAAATTGTTTATTCAAAAAAATCAATTGGACAAAATTTCAGCCAAAATATCTTGCGCGCGCTATGTTAATCAAGGTTTGGAATTCGAAAATTTGACAAAAAATCGGAAAAAAAATAAGGTTTTTGATCAAATTTTTCGTTAGGGAAAGCGAAAGGTCTTGTTTAAAAATTTAAATAAATTTTATTCAAAAAAATCACCTGGTCAAAATTTCAGTCGAAAAAATCTTGCGTAGATATGCTCAAACACGAGTTTGGAATTTGAAAATTCGACAAAAATTCGGAAAAAATAAGGTTTTTGATGAAAATTTTTGTTAGGGAATGCGACGGTCTTGTTCATTTATTTTCAATAAAATTTTTAATCAAAAAATCACCTGGTCAACATTTCAGCGGAAAAATCTCGCTAGATATGTCAAACACGAGTTTGAATTCGAAAAAAATGACAAAAAACGGAAAAAATAAGGTTTTTGATAAAAATTTTTGTTAGGGAAAGCGACAGTCTTGTTTAAATATTTTAATAAATTGTCCATTCCAAAAAATTCCTGACAAAATTAAGCCAAAAATCTTCCGTAGATATGTCAAACACACTCAACAAAAACATTTGTAAATGAGAATTTCACGATGAAAAATATGGAAGATATATTTATAAAAGCTATTTTAATTTTATATACTACTAGTAATAACGAATGCGAGTGACAAAAGCGTAGGCGTGTAGCAAAATACAAATTGTAGAAAAGTAGGCGTGCATTCGTTACTTCTGCTATATGTATAAAGTATAAAAAAATTTCATGAAAACAATTATGTAATATAATGTTTTTTATGATTTTGTTTTTAAGAATTCTGAAAGTGATTTTATGTATTTTATTATTATTCAGAAATAGCAATTTTTGTGGTACGATCCTTGCCACAAGAAACTTAAAAATTGAGCTAATTATGCTCAAAAACGAAATTTGTGCTGAAAATGAGGTTTTTGAAATTCACTTTCTGACCACTAGATGGCCCAAAACAAATTTTTTGGCTCGAAATTCGTATTTTTTCAGGTGGCGATTACCCCTTTGATAGCAAATAAAGTTTTCAACAGTTTTATCTTGTTCCATACTGTTTTAACTGCATTAAACAAAAAAATTGCATCCAATAAATGCATTTCTGGTCGATGAGAAATTTCTAGATCTCACTAAATTCTTGAAATTAAAAATGAGGGAAATATGCGGGGGCTGTTTCGACTATTCCGCCGGCCAAATGACATTCCCAAAAAATAATTGTTTGATCTGTGTTCTGAAACACGCTCGTGAGGTGGGGGTTAAGAGTTTGCCATATCGCCTGAACATTTTTGCCATATATTTAAGATTTGTGCCCTATTGCTCTTGTAAATTGAATTAAGGACAAAATGACAAAATTTAAGGACAAAAGCGCAAATTTTAAGGACATTATGGCAAATTGCGAAGTTGTTCAACTAATGAACAAAAAAAATTGTAAATCTTAATTTTCTATCTCAGTTATTTTGAAATTGAACCCTTTAGAGTAGAAAAATGATTTTTTTCGACCTTTCATGATAAAAAAACATTTGCCGCGCAAGATTTTTTTCAAAAAATTTATTCCAAAGTTCTTAAAATTTGATAAGCTTTTCAAAAAAATAGGCTAAAATTAGAGTCGCCGACCTTTTTTCTGCCATTCCCACCCTAAGCTAAAGAGTCCGTGCAGATTAGAAAGGAGAGTTTTTTCCAAAATTTCTATCTCAGTTTTCAACAAATCGTGTCCTGAAGCATGTTTAAAAATAAAATGCGTATCAAAATGCTTTAAATTATTTTTATCAACAAAAAATCGACGCTTACATTTGCAAGAAAAGTAGGCTCCCCGATAATTTCGATCAGAAGATACAGAAAAAATACTGAAAAAATACTTGGGCAAAATCCGAATTTTGAGAATTTATTTCTGTCAAATTCGAATTTTTTTATTCTTTTCAGAAGCAAACTGATAATAAAATTTTGAATGCAGCAAAAATTGAGTTTCTACCATATGGATCACCCGTCCTCAGGGTACAAATCTTAAATATTTGAAAAATGCGAAATCTGAGCATTTGATTTGTTGATCCTTTCTTAATCTGACCAATGAAATCGGCCTATTCCGCAATCAAGGGTTATGATTGGGTGCTAATATCTTGCGTTGTTTGTATCATTCAAATATTTAGGATTATTAATCTGAGGGCGGGTAATCCATAAATATATATGGATCTCGAGATACAGCCTCCGTCAGTGACGCCAAATTTCACCATCTAAAAAAAATTTCAAATTTTTTTCGAGAATTTTCCATTTTTTATATTGTCTCGTAACTTACGAGTCGTAAGATGAAATTACAGGCTAACTGGTTCGAGGAAAATCACGGTCATCGATAAAAGCGTTCAACAGATATAGCATAAATACTGGAAGAAAATTGGGAAAAATCTGAATTTGAAAATTTTAGTTTTGGTCACATCCAAACATTTTCGATTTTTTCGGAAGCAAACCGATAAAAAGTGTTTAAATGCAGCAATTGAGTTTCTACCATATATAAATATATGGATCTCGAGATATAAAGCCTTCGTCAGTTACTCTCTTCATAATGAAGTTCTGATCAGTTTTTCATTTTAAATGGGGATTATCCGGTAATTTAAGAAATAAATTATAACTTGTATTGCAGCTTATTAAAGCCATACAAAAACTTTACTTTATTTTTGGTCCAAATTATTCAAAACCACACAATAAAATAAACCGGTCACGTAGGTTTATTTAATTGCATGTCAAAACCTTAAAATTCGAGAAAATCTTTGAAAAACTATAAAATAGTTCGTTTTATTTTTTTTTGCAATTTTGCATTTTGAGGCTTATATAACGTAAATAAAAGTATATGCAAATTCTAATACAATTTTAATGACAAACGATTTCGGATCATTTTCGCGTTCCTTGTATTTCATTCTTTGTAGAAATGTTGTTTGTATCCCGAATCGGGATTCCCGGGGGGATCCCGATTTGAAAATTATAGAGATTGTCTCAGATGGAAGTTCCATCATGGAACCCTGGCATTTACTTTTATTCGTACTCCCTCCATATTATATTCATATCATATCTCGGACTAAAATCAAATTGCTCCGAAGTTCGAATTATTTTGCGGTGTAGTGGAAGAAGACGAAACGCGAGAAACGACGAGGTGGTGACTGAGAGCATGGCTTTAAATGATCATAAGATGAAATAACTTCTTTATTATTCATAAAATAAAAAATACTATATTTTCAAAAAAATAAATTTTATATCAGAGCTTGAACGGAAATGGTTTTTACTGAAGAATTATGAAACGGTAATTGAAATGAAAATAATTAAATTGTGAAATTCATTCTGTTAATCGAAAAATTTGTGTTTATTAGGTATTTCATAAATTTTCTTTATGACACAATTTGTCGTAGTGACATATTTTAATCTTCGAATATATATATTGATTGAAAAGTCTATTTTTCTTTATGGAAAGGGCAACTAAAATACAATTCTTTAAACATTATTAACAATTAAACATAGAATTGGGTTGCTGGATTTGTATAAAATCAAGATGGAAAATAATAATTTACTGTGATTTTTGTCTACAAAGACAATATTTGGAAAAATATGCTTGAAATTTTCTAATTAAAAAAACCTCATCGAAAATGAAAAATTGCACACAAAATGAGTATGATAAACAATGTCTAATAATTAACACAATTATATTGTTATAATATTTAACACTAATAATTAACACAATTATATTGTTATAATAAAATAATTTTGTGAAACTTTTAAGGGGGTGGTGTTAGTGATTTTTGCGATTTCAGACGCTTCGTACGGTTAGACAAATGCAGACTGGACATTTTTAAAACAAACATTAGAAGGATCTATCTTTGATCTCACTATTCCATTTGACAGTTTAGTACCACTCTCACCAACCATCTGGTTAACCGCGGTTAAAGACCAGTCCCTCAGCTTTTTTCGAAGAAACAAGGATCCTTGAGCTAATATCGGAAAGTTTTGAGATTTGGTGAGAATCTAGAAAATTGTCTGAATTCAAGCGAATCGGTTCTGGTTTTTTTTATTTTTGCCTGAGTGGTCAGGAATTTGGCTGAATGTGCCGGAAAAAGGTGTTTTTTGGACGTTTTGATAAAAGGGCTTTTCTGTGGAAATGCCAGAAACGTTTTATTTCGGAATATAACAAGCATAGGGGAGGTGAACATCGAATCGGTCGTACTTTTTTGAATTTCGTCCTGATTGGCGGGTAAATCCGACAAAAAAGTGCGCGGAAAATGACAATTTTCGAAAATAAAAGTCATAATAGACAATTTAAATGTCATCAAAAGATGCCTTGGGTATGATTTGCTGTAACCGATATTAGCCAACTATGGTCTGATTTTCAACCACACACAGTGCTAGAGATCAAACCATTGATTTAAATGAAAAACTTTTAATTTTTTTCTAGAATCCGCTGTGGTCAAAATTCAGACCATAAGTGCTAATATCGGTTACAGCAAATCATACCCAAGGAATCTTTGGGTGGCATTTAAATTTTCTAATTATCACTTTTGTTTTCGAAATTGTCATTTTCGCGCACTTTTTTGTCGATTTACAGCCAATCAGGGCGAAATTCAAAAAAGTACGACTGACACGATGTTCACGACCCCTAGAGCTTGTTACATTCCGAAAATGATGTTTTTGGTATCTTCACAGAAAAAGCCTTTTATCAAAACGTCCAAAAAACACCTTTTTTGGCACATTCAGCCAAATTCCTGACCCCTGAGGCAAAAATCGAGAAAAAAAGAACCGACTCACTGAAATTCAGACAATTTTCTAGATTCTCACCAAATCTCAAAACTTTCCGATATTAGCTCTAGGATCCTTGTTTCTTCGAAAAAAGCTGAGGGAATCGTCTTTAACCTCGGTTAACCAGATGGTTGGTGAGAGTGGTACTTAACTGTAAGATGGAGTTGTGAGATCGAACATAGATCTTTTTAATTTATGTTTAAAAAATGTCCAGTCTGAATTTGTCTAACCTTACGAAGCCTCTGAAAGTCCAAAAATCACTCACACCACCCTCTTAAGTTTATGAAATTATAAAGATTTAACAAAATTCTAACAAACCAAATTTTATTTTCACTCGATTTGGTTGCCCAATTCATACAGAATCGACCCTGAAAATCAGATTTTGTTTACAATTTTTATAAAATTTGTTTATTGAAACAAATTAAAGTTTCGAAAATTTTTTTTTAAAAATTGTTTATGTAGTTTTTTGGTGTAAAGTAGGGTGTTACGCGTTATGACAAAAAACGGAGGATAGAGAAGCTATACGAAATCCGAGGAAGTCATTCTTCTTTATTTTTTGCAAAGAATCCGAAAAAAATATTTTCCAAAATTTTCCAAAAATTTTCAAGGTTTTTGAAAAATCTGTAAATTTCAAATGACCGGAAGTGACCTTAAATTGAGCTCAAACGAAAACTGACAATATCTAAGAATTCGTGCTGGAAATTAAATTTACAGCCTGAGTTTTCTCGTTAATGCATTTCTTTTATTCGGGTGGGTAGACATCAAAACACGGGATTAAAAAAACGCAGTAGTAAACAAACTTTTCCTCCTGCGTTTTTTAATCCGGGAAAAAAACGCAGGGCACTGTATTAAAAACGCAGGGCACTGTATTAAAAAAACGCAGGGCACTGTATTAAAAAAACGCAGGGCACTGTATTTAAAACGCAGGGCACTGTATTAAAAAAATGCAGGGTAATGGCAAGCTAAATTTTACCTCTAGATTATTGATTTGTTATCTTTGAACATTATTAATTAAAAAAATTATAAAATTCAATAATTTTTGTGTAAAAAACGATAATTGATCAAGAAAATGGAAAATCCAATCCGACTCACCATCATCGCTAGGAAAGATCAGCCGATTAAGAAGTTTAAACTGACTAAGGAGGACTGCGATGCCATTAATGCGGAAATTTTTAAGAGGGGTTTTCGTTTTTTGTGATTTTTGAGAAATTTTTCATAAAATTGCGGTTATAGGCGCCGTTTCATGTGATAGTCCGAACATTTTTTGATACAAAACGCAATTGAAGTCAATTTTCATTTCTGAAAAAAGTTCTTACAGAAGAGGACCTTGAAGATTTGTATTACTTTGAAGACAATAAAATAAAAAAGTATTTATTTCAAAAAGCTATGGAATAACGTTTGTTTTAATTAAACCGCTTAGACTTCAAAATATTATCTCAACGGAAGCCAACTTTCTGATCAGTGTTGCCTGAGATCTCATTTGAACCTATTTTTTGAAAAAATCGAAGCATATTTTATTTCGAATTTTCTTCAAAAATTAGAAAATAACTCACGAAAAAATAAAAAAAGTTCGATAGTGGAAATTTTTATTTTTGTTGTAACTTACAACTTGTAAGAACTCAAAAGACTTCCTAAAAAACTCAGTTGCCCAGAAATATCTATCGTTTAAACTGTTTGAGCAGCACGATCCAGATTTTTTCGAGAGAATTGTCAAAAAAAGTAAGATAAATAATTTTGAACCAGAAGTCTTTGAAATTATTTTAACTGCCATGTTTTAATTCTTCGTGGCAAAACTCTATGTTGGGTTTGATCCATAAATTTTCTAGACTTTTTTCATCCGAATTCAGCGGATTTAAATTTTTCGGAGCTTCCAAGGGTTAACATTTTCAACATTGATAAATTTTAAACAAAAACGCAAAGAAAGCTGGACTAAAAAAACGCAGGGCGCTGGATTAAAAAAACGCAGGGCGCTGAATTAAAAAAACGAAGAGCGCTGGATTAAAAAAAAGCAGGGCACTGTATTAAAAAAACGCAGTAAATCACGTGTCAAAATTGAGTCATCAATTATCTCAAATCGAGGTGAAATTTAATACGCCTGTCTACTCGTCCGAATAAAAGAAACGCAGTAAACGAGAAAACTCAGGCTGTAGAAAAACCCGTTTTTTGCGATTTTCATGATGTCAAATTTTTTATGTCAGATTAAAAGTTATCATTTCGGCTCTTTCTGAGTTTTGAAACCTATAAGCAAAGGACAAAAACATAAAAAACTATTTTCGAGGTTAACAATGTACGGAAATCAATTTTTCATGCAAACCGATCCAATTCCGATCCGATCCCGATCCGATCAATTTTTTTTTGAGTCAACCAATCCGATCCAAAAAACAATTTGAGGCGATCGATCCGATCCCGATCCAAAAAAAATTTGAGGCAACCGATCCGATCCAAAAAAAATTTGAGGCGACCGATCCGATCCCGATCCGATCCAAAAAAAATTCAGATGTGCCGACCGCTTGTGGTTACGTTTTCGGTTTATTCATTTTCAAGAATGAATCATGCTTGAATCATGCAGCATGATTTAATAATAAGAAAAACGAAGCACAGATTTCAACACAAATTTTTTTTGATTATGTTTTATATTAAGAATATAATAAAATAATACGGAATTTTACTACGGTTCTCGAATCAATTAGGGAAAGGCTACGAAATTATTTTGTCACGGCCATCTTGAAAGTCAATCAAACATTTATGGATTTGGTTAAGGAGGTGCCATAAACCCTGCAGACTGGAGTCATTATAACTTACGAAAATAATTAGGCAGTATATGTTTTTATGCTTATTATAGTTAGCTGAACCGATATAAATATCTTTCAGCTCGATAAAATTATTTTTATCCATTTTAGGAAAGATTTGAGTTCGAGTTTTCATTTTTGAAATAGTAAAAATTTGAAAAAAATCAAAGAAATATGAATAATGTTTCCGTATTCTTTCAGCCAAATTTCTTCTGTTTTTATATGTTCAATCTGTTGACAACAAAACGAAAAATAAAAAAATAGGCTAACTTTAAACTTTTTTTTCAAAAAACGCCTAATATTTTCTATGGACAGCTGTTTGAAAAATCAAAATGTCTTATTTTTCATCTTCTGTGAATTTGTATTGGAAATATTATGAAATTTTCCGCAAATCATGTCCAAAATTTTAAATTTGTGGTTTTCGAATTATAATAAAATAATCAATCGGTAGAATCCAATAATTTAATTGTTTGTATCTATTTAATATACGATATGTCAATAATGAGTTGGTCGCGCGATTTCCTTTCTAAAATAGTCGATGAAATTTATAAACACTCGCTGTACATCGATAAGTGCCATTTGGCACTAAATATTTTTAAAATTGTATGCTGGTGAAAATCCAAATAACATTGTGGTGTCATAGGCGTCATTCTTAGCAAGTAAGATTATTTTTAATATCAAACGCAATTGAAGGTCAATTTTTATCTCAAAAAAAGTTGTTTTTTCTACTTTTTGCCATTTTGACCATTTTTCATGGGAAAAAAACTTTCATATCAAGAAACTTTTTTTTAATTAGCACATAAAACACGACTTTTTTAAGCGCATTATCACCGAAACAATCCTGAACGTTTTACATATCGCTAAAAAAAATGTATAGGTCGAGTTAAGTNTATGGTCGGGTTAAGTTGGAAATGGAGTTCCAATGAAAAATGGTTTTTAGTATTTTAACAGATAGTCAGTTATGTTAAGAAATTAAAAATATAAACGTTTGCAAGAATGGACACTTTTATTGAAGATAAAAAATAAAAAAATAAATTTTCACATTTTTTTCTTTCATTTATCGCTCTGAAAAAATGTACCAATCTGCAGGACTTATGGCACCCCCTTAATGTTTAATCTTTCAAGTAGTATTTAAGTTCACTGTATTTTTTGACCTAGAAAATAATTGGGACACAAATATGTCTTGTTTTTGAATAATTAGTATTTTTCGAAAACATTTTGCCTTTGATTTGGGTTGAAATTATTCGCGAATTGCTTTCGAAAATACCAAGCTTAAACATAGGCAATTTGAGAATAGTTTTTGCGGTTTTGAACACTTTCCTTGTAAAATTTTGAAAATTTTGTCGGCCCTACCTCAGTCTATAAGATTAAAGAAAATCTCGTTAAATTATTTACGTTGAGGTTTTTGTATGTATTTCATTATCTTCCGCTCTATGTGAGAAATCAAAATATTATTGAAAAGTTGACGCGAGACAAATTGTAAGGCATCGTAAGGCATCTTATTATAAGGCAATCGGGATTTATAGTTATCAACTCAAAAAACCTTCAAACTTCAACTTATCCCTGTGAAAATTCATGAGATGATCATTTGAACCAACCGAGCCCTTGATTTGAGGCCCGATTGCTAATTTTCACGTCGACATTAACCAAAGGGTTATCTTTTAAATTGAAACACCGTTTAAAACCCTTTTTCAACTTGAAAATAATTGTTTTCGCTCGTCAAACGACTCAACTAGAACTGCCTAGACACCCTCCTTAAAAATCTTGAAAATTCCCTGAAAACTGGTTACGTCCAAATTGCAATAGCTTCGAAAATCTGGAGACTAAAATAAACAAGTAAAATATTTTCTGCAAGATGTGCTTATTAAATCGAGACCAATTTTAGGACTTTTGAACTTCCTTTTTTACAGGAATTCAAGCAAATGATAATCTTGTCAGGTTCATTATCCCCATGACGACAGACATTCATGCACACAAATTTAATTCGGGCTTAGCCCTCGAAAAGCACTTAATGCATTAAATACCTGACTACTCAATTTTACAATTAAGGTCAAGGAAAATTTTCAGACTGTGATACAATTTAAATTGTGGAATGTGTTTTGCATGCTTCGAGAAAGTAATTGTTTAATATTAAATTACAAGCGCCGCGGCCGATGAGTCATCAATCCGACGCACTCCCAACAATAAGCATTTCAGATTAACCTTCGAGTCATTAGGTCTAGAATATCTCAGTTTTGCTTCTACCGGCCCCATAAACTAATTAAAAATATTGCATATTCGGTTTTTATTTAAGCTTTATTTGGTTGATGCAAAAATTCGGCTTCTAAATTAACCGATCTCTAAGTTGACGGACGTTTTAAGAAGTTAATTGACAAGTGAATTTATTCAAAATTTAATTTCAAATTAAAATCGTCCGAATATTTTTTGTCACGAGAATTCAAACGATTGGTCTTTATGGGACAATTAGGCACTTTCGAAGAATTAGAGTCTTCAAACTAACCTTCCACGTTGACCAGTGATAATTATTTTTTCTACCAATAGTTTATATATGAAGAGCAAGACACCTTGAGAAAAAGGCTTTATCCACATTTGCAGTGATAGACTACGTCATGAGTCATGACTCATGACGCGTCAGCTCGTAAGTCAGGTCTTTAAAATTACTTTTCTGAAAATTTCATGGAATTTTTTTAATTCCAATAATTCCAAACTTTCTACTTGTTTCGTTTATTATCATTTTCAAGATTAAACAGAAATAAACTTCAAAATATACCGCATGAGTTTGAAGTGGCGAAGAAACCAATAGTGAAACGTTATACTAAATGCGACCAAGTTGCTTTCATAGAAGACTTTTTGGAAATCTAGAATTTTAAATGCGATTTTCACCCTAAGAATTTTCAAATTACTTTAGTTTGCATTTTAAAAATACGTATTATTTTTAAAACGTATATTTTAAATGTGAATTTATTTGACCTAGAAATGATTTCCCAATTTCAGACATTTCGGCATTTTCGAACTATTGGGCAATTTAGGGAGAAGCCAATAATTCGACAGTTTTTTGAAAGCCATCTCATTTGAGTTATATGGATCAACGGCCCTCAGAGTATAAATCCTAACTATTTGAAAAATGCGAAATCTGAGCAATTGATGGTTGATTCATTTCCTTATCTGACAATGAATCGGCCTATTCTATTTCACGTTTGATGACGGTGCTAATATCTTGCGTTGTTTGTATCATTCAAATAGTTAGGATTTATACTCTGAGGGCCGTTGATCCATATCTTTAATTGCTTCATTTTTTGAAGATTTGAATGTAATCTAAAAAAATAATTTTTTGTACGATTAAAAATTTCCATGCAATTTGTGCAATTCTTAGAATTGGTGAGAAAGTTGTTTACGATAAAAACTTATGTCCATTAAATAAACTAATCAGATGCACAATTTTCTTACCTTGAAAAATGATAAATCATGACATTTAAGTATCCATGCAAATTGATTCGTGTATAATTAATAAAAATTAATTTTTGCTGTCTTTTCAAGCCAAAGAAGCTGGCATTTGATAAATATTTTCTTCATGGAATAGATTATACTTTAATTCACACGATTTATCAAAGCCCAAATCAAATGTTCAAATCATTGTGGGTCAAACTGAATAAATAAATTGTTAATGAGACTTGGCCTTGATCATTCATCGATGCTGCATCGACGATGCATTAACTGGTGGTTGAAAATCATGAATATACAGTATGTAAAATAAAAGTAGGCTGCAAACAAAGCTAGACCCTCTGGATTGAAAACCGTGCTCCCGCCAATTAGCACTTTTGAAATTAAACACGCGTATCTTTATAAAGGGCATAGTATAAAAATACTACACCAATAGGACAGCTCGACCGCCTACCTCAGTAGCCAATGAGGAGGCGCTTTCAAAATAACTCAGAATAATTACAAATTTTACACAATTTATTACTCGAGATTAAACGAAAATTTTTATTAACAAAAAACATTTTTTAACAAAACATTTCTGGACGAATTTGTGCATGCTTAATTTAATTAAGGGAGTACTCTCCACGGACCGTTATATTTCAGCTCTCAGACAGTAATTCAGTTTCATTCCAAAAAAAATGAAAACAATTTCGATGTAAAAAAATTTCCTATTTTTCATAAACATAATTTGCCTTCTACTTTTAAAGTATCTTTTTAAGTTTCACCCCGTTGACGCCAATTTTGGTTGCATTAGTTAACTCTTAATTTAACTCTTGAGAATCAAAATAAAAAAAATTTATTTTCGAAAATAAAAAATTTCAAATGGTTTCTCAGATCCTTAAAATCGACGTACCCCACGAGGAATATATCTCGGGAATCATACCGGGTATATATGTCACATATGATAAGTGGTAGAATATTAATTTTTGCTGCATTCAATATTTTGTTAACGGTTCAAAAAAGAGCTTAGAAAACACTGAATAGAAACTTGGCTAACGTCAAACCAATATTTTCAAGTTTTAGTGGTCAAATTGTAAGAAACAGTATTTTTAAAGTTGATTCTGCAAAAAATACTTAGAAAAAAACCGAAATAACGCAAAAATTTCGAAATATTTTCTGTTGTTATTTGGATTGTTTTGCGCTTTTAAAACGTCAGCGATTGATTTGGTGCATTTTTATGTCATAATTAGTACAACAAATGGAGGAACCACTACTTCCTTAGTCCGATTATTTCAAACGCACTTCAAAACATAAAGTAGTCGTTCTAGATTTTAGTTTATTGATTTGAGAGATTATTTCGAATATCAACAGTGTCGATTCAACAGTGTCGATTCAACAGTATCGAGTCGACACTTGTCAATTCGACAGAAAAATAATAAAGAGAACTTATCTGAGAGAAAAACGGCTCGAGTACAAAACTCGTAGCACATTTCTAAATCGTGTATAATTAATAAAAATTAATTTTTTGCTGTTTTTCAAGCCAAAGAAGCTGCATCTGGATAAAATTTTTCTTTCATGGATAGATTTTACTTAATTCACAGATATCAATGCCCAAAATTCAAATTCAAATATTGTGGGTTCAAACTGATAAAATAATGTTAATGAGACTTGGCCTTGTCAATCTCATCGATTTGCTGCATCGACGATGCATTAATGGTGGTGAAATGAAAAATCCATGAATATACAGTATGTAAAATTAAAGTAGGCTTGCAAACACACAGCTAAGACCCTTGGATTTGGAAAAACCGTGGGCCGCGCCAAGTTAGCAGTTTTTTGAAAAATTAAACACGCGTATCTTTGATTAAAGGCAGTGTATAAAAAATAACACACCAATAGGCAAAGCTCACCGGGGACGCGTACCTCAGTAGCCAATGAGGAGGCGCTTTCAATAACTCGAATAATTCAAATTTATACACAATTTTTACTCGAGATTAAACGAAAATTTTTTTAACAAAAACATTTTTCAACAAAACATTCTGGACGAATTTGTTGACATGCTTAATTTAATTAAGGGAGTTACTCCACGGACCGTTATATTCAGCGTCTCAGACATATAAGATTTATTATTCAATTTTCATCAGTTTCATCAAAAATAAATGTAAAACAATTTCGATGTAAAAAAATTTCTAATTTTTTCATAAAACAGTAATTTGCCTTTACTTTTAAAGTATCTTATTTAAGTTCACCCCGTTTGACGCCATTTTTTGGTGCATTAGTAACTCTTATTTAACTCTTGAGAATCTAAAATAAAAAAAATTTATTTCAGAAAATAACAACAATTTCAAATGGTTTCTCGATGATCCTTAAATCGACGTACCGCCAACGAGGAATAATTCGGGAATCATAGCCGGGTATATATGTTCACATATGATAAGTTGGTAGGATATTAATTTTGCTGCGTTCATCATTTTGTCTAACGGTTCAAAAAAGAGCTTAGGAAAACACTGAATAGAACTTGGCTAACGTCAAACCAATATTTTCAGTTTAGTGGTCAATTGTAGAAACAATAGTTTTTAAAAAAAGAAATCATTTTTGAAATTGAAAGTTAGTTTTTCGGAATAAGTATTTCAGGCACGGTGCGCTATGGATTGGATAGAGGCCAGCTCACCCAAGTCTCCCTATCGATTGGGATACTTGGGACATACGGGTGACTCCCAAAAATAATACCTGAGGACTGAGATAGCATAAAATACAATAAACAAAAATCGCTTAATTACGGACCTATGACGCTATTGCAGTTATCGGGAGATTTTCAAACCCATTCTCAACGCTGCACACTCATAAAATATTTTTATATATGCTACAATGCTAATAATTGATGGTGTATCGATTAGCGGGTCTACCTCTTCGGGTGATTAGTTATGGGACTGCATTTTCATATTTCTACGTAACTTCAAATCTTTTTGTCAATAATTTATACTTATCGAAAAAAAACGTGTTCAAAAGAGCTTGAGATAACAACTGCAACTGAACTCGGTAACGTCACAACCAAATATATTTCAAGTTTTAGTGGTAAATTGTAAGAAAACCAGTATTTTTAAGTTGATTCTGCAAAAATACTTAGAAAAAAACGAACATAACGCAAAAATTTCGAATATTATTCTGTTGTTATTTGGATTGTTTTGCGCTTTTAAAACGTCGCCGATTTATTGGTGATTTATATGTCATAAGTTTCAGTACAACAAATGTAGGAACCACTTACTTCCTTAGTCCCGATTATTTCAACGCCTTCCCAAAAACAAAGAGTATCCGTGCGCACCGGTTCTAGAGTTCCATAGGTATTGAAGATGTGCTCTAATCTTGCTCTGAGATTCGATTTGAACCTCTCATACATTGTCGTTCTCAGCCCCACAGTCTGAGTCGATCACAGTTTCGATACGACATTGTCAATTCGACAAAATAACTATAATAGATGCTTATTGAGCGAGATATGTAACGCTTCGATGGTTAGCAACTGAAGTCCGGTCGATCTCGTCACCCAGTTTTTCTACGCGTTACTCAGTTCTTGAGGGTACTTGTCTCTCAGATTGTAAAGCGGTAGTTTATATACAGGTGAATTTTATGTTGTGGGGTTTTTTGGAGGTCACTGCGGCCTGATAAAATATTGGTGAGGAGGTGAATAATTTGATCCCGTGACAAACAACCAGGCGTCGTCCACCATATCAGAGCGTGTGAGATTTGATAAATATAATTAAAAGCAATGAAGTTTATAACTTTTATTACGCTTTTTAAGAATTTATGAGGAGAAAACGTTAAGGAAATTTCACGAAGAAATTTGAATAAGACGAGAAAATATGAATATTTGACCTGGTTATTAATTTTGGTCAATTTGCACTTTCGAAAAGAATTTCATTAAGAACCAATTTGGGTACACAAAAGCACACGACTCGTATTTCACAATAATTCCGAGTACAATCAAACGAAACTTACAGGAGGGTTTAATTATACATCGATCACGGAGCCTCATAAGTATTTTTTGGCACTTTTAGCCAACATATTTAAACGTTTTTTAAACGTACTTATCTATTGATTCTGAGTAGATTTCTACTGTCTGCAATCGTTTACAGACTAATGATTCAACTGTTGATTTCATTTCAATTTGCTACCTGTAATGGATCTGTTCTCAAATATTACATAATGTCTTATTCGACATATTTTGAACACCTGAATCCATCACGTCTTATTCATATTCGCAAATAGTCTCTCGTTCTAAACATAGTTGGCTTAAAATGACAAAATGCCCCGTATATTAATATTGATACTTTCGGCGTATATCGCATTACGACCTGGGGGTGAAGAATCTTGCAGAAATTAAATATTTTATTTTCTGAGTAACTTTTTTTAGAACACCCCCGCCGCCTTTTGTCCGCTGCCATTGAAAGCAAGACAGATATTAGCAACGGCATTCAATTAGAACTCAAGACCAAATTTTATTGGGTTTCACCCGTATCCCGTAAATTGACCGGTAAAGTTTAAAACGACGATTCAGTGGATTTAGCAGAAATGAGTTTTCCTTCGTCAAATCTTTAATTATCTTGTCAGAGTGAGCATAGATTTTAATTTTTTCCCATGTTAAAGTGTTTGTGTTATTGTGGCATTTCTTCCAATCGTCATATTTTTCGAAATTTTTTACTCTTCAAGTCTTTTCTTTATTAGCTAATATTTAACGTCGTCCAATTTGTAATAGACGACATTTTCAGCTTTTGAGACGAAGCAATGTTGCAATAGTAGTGAGTTTATCGCCTAACTGTTCGGTTTTGAACGTCTATGTCTCAAATTTTGGACTTTCAGCGGTAAATTATGCGCTCGAAATTTCGATTCTTAACTTGCCGGGCGTAAATTTTGTATTGCATTTTCTCTATTTTGCTATGTCTCTTTTTCGTATTTCTAGAACTCTTTTTAACTAATTAAGTCCTAATGGTTTATCGGATTTCTTTTGTAGGTTTAAAGAGTGTTAAGAGTGCCGAGACTTTTATTACGTATACGTTTAAGTGCGAAGTGGTGGAAATTGCAAATTCACTGCTGCAATTAAACATCTGACCCGAGTTCTTTTGTCTCGATGGCGTCACCTCGGAAACACGTCGACAGAGGACACGCTTAATTTTTTTGATAAAATTGCAAAAAAACATTAATTAAAACTTTACAAATCTCCTAAATTGCCCTCGTGTGGTTAACAGAAATTAATTTTTGGCAGCATTTTTACGCCTACAGATTATTAGAAAGGCGATTATTTTCTCGGAAAAGCCCGGTCTTAAAAATATTCACATTTATCATTCAACTGCAAATCAAAAGTTTCCTCTTATGAACAAACTTGTAAAATATTTCATCATTTAAATCAAAAAAGTTCAGGGAGGAGATTCACGGTTTAACGCCTTGTATCACGTGAACTTCTCTCTTGAGTGACCTGTGTAAATAACCCAAACATAAAATTCAACCTGTAGTACTAGACAAGTATATGAATTGTTGAAAAAATACACTCCGCTGTTATATACAACATTCGCATTTTATCCCTATAGATAATCAAGCCGGATATTTATCAAGGAAATATGATCGGGGCTATCAAAATCACAGCTGCCTTGTGCCCACTGGTATATTAATTCATATATGTCAATTACCTTTTTCTTATTTGTCTATGCTCTCTCTTTTCTGTCATATGTACCCTCTCTCTACTAATTATATCCTATCTTTTTGTATATCGATTTCTTGTGTAGTTTTAAAGAGTGTTACAGATGCCCGAAGACTTTTATACGTAACGTTACAGTGGCGCAGGTGGTGAAATTGCAACATACACTCGCAACATTAAATCTGACCGAGCTTTTTTTTCGATGCCGTCACCTCAGAACGTCGACGAGGACACGCTATTTTTTTCTTGATGAAAATGCAAAATTAAATTAAGTTAAAATCCTCCACTCGAATCCGTGCCTCGTGTGGTTAACAGGAACGTTAACTTATATATATTGCGCAAGCCATTTTTACCCTACAAATATTTGAAGGCGAATTATTTTCTCGAAAGCCCGTCTAAATATTCACATTTTTCATTCATGCAATCAAAAGTTTCTCTTTTGAACCAAACATGTAATAATTATTTCCATCATTTAAATCAAAAACGTTCAGGAGGAGGATTCACGTGTTTAACGGCTTGTATCACGTGACTTCTCGTTTGAGTGACGTGTAAAAACCCCAAACTATAAATTCACCTGTAGTACAGCAGTAATTTGAATGTGAAATAACACTCCGGTTATACTCAAACGATTCTTTTTATCCCTAGTAGCATAATCAGCGGATTTTATCAGGAAATGAGTTTCGGCTTCATCAAAATCAGCGCTGCCTTTGCCCATGCCTTTTAGGCATTATTGATGATTCAACATTAATTAACGTTTGAATCAAAATTATTTTTGTGAAATGGCAAGATTTTTGACAATTGTCCCGAAAATGTTAAGACTATACTGAAATTGGTACAGGGTGGTTAGAGATTTCTAAGGTTTGAAAGCTGCTGCGAATTTTGAAGCATTTTTTTTGGAAATTTATAGGCAAAGATTTTAAAATCTACAATGACATATTTTGAATTGCTGAAATTTTCGTAAGGGCGATATTTTTTTGTATGTGAGGGGGTCTGTTAACTACGCCGCTTTCTGCCTTTTCTAGATTTTGAGATTCGTGCATTCAGAATTTCATAACTATTTTTCATAACAGTTTAATTTGAAACATTCTGCATTTGAATTTATTTTTGGACGACTTTTTTGCATTTTAGTTATCCTTGTTATTTCGAAAAAAAGATCCCAGGCTGCACTTTGATTCCCTCATGATAAAATCCAGGTCTGCCTGATATCCCAAATAAATCCCAGGTCGTCGTTCTCTTCTAAAATTAAAATGGCTTATAATTTTCAAGAAAATATTGTCCTAAACCAGGTCCGTTCCCTGTTATCCCTTAAAAAAAGTTAATCACCACCGCTTGGACGAACCACGACCTACCTGATCTGCTGAGCTATCTTAGTAGTTGAGCACGACACCATTGTATAATATTAACATTTTTATGATACCATAAAAGTTACTGCACTTTATCGCGTCTACACCTCTGCGGCGTCCTCTGCGCGCCGCGCCTTCTCACTTAGATATATAGTAACACCCTCGCGAGGCCTCGTGTAAGTACCTATGTTTAATTGTGGCTAACGCGTTTGTATTTACCCCGAGAAAAACCCAGTAAAAGTCCATGATTTTTGAAAAGT